>DF241253.1:0-81921 GCA_000507305.1 Breviolum minutum Mf 1.05b.01 | reverse complement strand
ATTAAAATTATATTTTGCTTAAATTTTATATAATATATATTTTTTTTTTCAAAACATTATATTATAAAAGCATATATTTGAAGTACCTTTTGATAAAAGCAAATCCAGATCCAAAAAAATTAAAAGAGATTCTTTTGAAGAGAAGCCCGGCCTGTCAGAAGAAATTATCCTGTCAATTAGCCTTCATTTATTTAAGGCAAGGATTTCTTTTTTGGATAAAATATATAGATAATAATGTTATAAAAATAATTACTTCAGAGATTGATTTAAAAAAATCTCAAGATATATTTAAAATTGCCACAATTGTTTTCTAATTTATGATACAAATTTTTAAACAATCATTTAATTATTGCGGAGTGTTTGTTGGTCTTTGTGAGGGACATAATGTAATATATGTGTGAAGATCAATTCGGATTAACTTCCCCAATATCCTGGCACTCATTGGGCTGGTGATGTGGACATTTGGAGGAGCTGTCAAAACAGATATATAGAGAAGCCATCCAGCTTGTCAGACAGCATCACCATACCCAAATGCATTGCTGCAGCAGCCGGAAGAAAAATGCGTGGTAGCGAGCGCCTAGAGTCAAGGAATTATCTGTTTGCCTGCATTGAAGTTGCAATTACGCAATGTTTCTATAATACACAGCTCTTAGTCGATCTTAGAAGATCTTCAACTAGCAGTGGATGCCCCGTACTCGACAAGCATCTGGGCTGGAGGGCGCCCGTCCACTGCACCATCCACCCATGCAGTCAACAGACTCCACAAGCCACCTGCAATGGTGCTAATAGGAATGAAGTGCGCCACGATCTCCCTGGCTAGCTGGCGACCAGGTAAAGCATGACCAAGACATGAAAACCAGCTCTCGATTGGTGGTCTGGACGTGTATTGGCCATGAGAATCTGGACGATGCTCGGGGGAGAGGAGGGACTTTCGAAGTCGTTTTCTGAGACCGGCAAGTTGTGTCACGTCGTGTCACGTTGTGCGTTCATGGGTTTGCGATTGGTGATCTCATATGTGCATTGCAGTCACAGTTGCACATTGGTGCTCCACTCAGGAATCTCTGCTGCTCCAAGCACACACAATTATATACTGTAAACGTGTAGGGGATGCGAACAAGAGCTGCAATCGTTATATTCCAGTACATAAAAAACCATTTCTAAGGCCCTTGTTGCTGTCTTACCCTTCCCCCAGGCTCAGTTGCTGCTTCTCTTGCAGTTAACAGATGATGCCTGGGGATCTTCCAAGGGAAAGAAATGTTGAGAAAAATTGGGATACCTGTTGGATGGTTGGAAGAAACCCTGTAAACTCACCAGGTTCAGGTGGTGGCAGTTGAGTAGTCGGGTAGCATAATGTCACTGCGTATGCAACCAAAGTGCGTTGTACAGCCTTGAAGCGGCTTCCTGTTTAAGTAAATAATACCCACATGTACTGAAATTTACAACGTGCTCCCCCCTATCAAGATCCATTGCAAAAGTTAATGTAAATTTATTTTTTCTTTTTTTGGTATAAAAATTTAATAAATTCAATATTTTTGAAATAAAAATAACTTATATTATGAAAATATCAAAAAAATGTTATTTAATTATATATTTTAATTCCAAACAAAGAAAAAAAATATTCTTCAAAATAAAATTTATATATGTAAAGAAAAAATATACAAAGTAATGCATTTTTGAAAAATATCGGAAATACGATGAAAAAAAAATATGTATGCTATTGACAAATTAAAAAATTAATATTTATCTTAAAAAAATACAAACATGAAAAAAAATATTGTGATTTTGGCAAAAACGTATTGAAAAAAGTATATTTGAAAACTTTGGCGATGAATTATATTGATGAAATCAAAAGGTATATACAAAAACAATTTTTTTTTTATGAATGCAAAAAAATGAATGAAAGAAAAAAAATACGCAGAATGAAATGAAAGGCAAAGAAAAGGATGGTTGGTTTCCCGGTAACACTTCGGGCTCTGACTGTAAAAATGAAAAGGCCGGGTGTCTAGACGCCGGTGGCGGATGGGTGGCGCGCCGAATTGATCGCCATTTTTTTCGTTTCGTCCTTGCACGTTTGTTTTGTGTGTCAATATTTGTAGTTTGGGTTTTTGCCGCGGCCAGGGTGAATGGGTTTGGTTTGTAAATTTTTGTTGTTGCGGGTTCTTCATCTTGTGCGATGTTTTTTTTCGTAGGTCACTCTCGTAGTTTTTGGTATTTCGATGTGCTCTTGGAACGGTTAAAAATGGATTTGTGTTTGTAATTTTGCGTACTTTTTGGCTCTTCAACCTCTTCAATGTAACTTTGTGTCGTAATTCTCGTCTCGTACTTTCTGGTGTTCTGGCCAGATTTCGTTTCCACAAAAAAAATCATTCAACAGGAAAATACGGGAAAGGTGGCTGAGCTGCAAAAATAATCTTGATCTTCAGGTTGAAATTTTTTAGTTGTTTGAAAAAAAAACAATCAACATATAAATTAAAATTTGTTAAAATTCAAAAAGATTAAAAAAATTATTTATGAAAAAAATGCATAATGGTGCAATCTGCAAAAACCATTTCCATATATCCGGTTTCATGAAGTAATCCACAAAGGCTTGGTATATCTAAATAAAAAAATTCCAATTGAACCAAATATAGGGTTGTTTAATTCTAACTGATTAATTTTATATATTCCGGGGAGAAAAAACCTAGTGAAATTTCAATAATTTGAAAATTAACATTTTTTATTTAGGTTGATCAAATTTTATTTTTTTNTTTTTCTTTTCAATATTTTAATTTATTTAAATAAAAAAAATACCTAAAGAATTATAGCTTTAAGATTCTAAATATTATATTTAGCGAGGAAAGTAATTTACAAAAATTACCACAATAAATACGAAAAAATATTTTTTAATAACTAATTAATTGTTTTATACTTTTCAATAATTCCAGACCAAAGAACGAAGCAGGGTTTTTGTTCACACTGCCCATATACATTAATTTTCGGCTGTCCAAATCCAAAAATATCCTTCGGATCGAACATATAACAAAAAAAAGACCCAAAAAATTAATCGAAGGAAGTTTAGAAGTCTAACTTCCGATAATATGGAGAGTTGAAAAGCAGAGTAGACATGTCAAAGCCGCAGAAAGAAGATCAATACGCATACAGAAAAAAAAAAGATCAACGAGCAAGTAGAACCACTAGAAAGAAGATAAACACGCGAGTCGAGTCACTGGAAAGAAGCTACACGTGCGCCAAATGTTAAGGAAGTCGCGAAACCTGATGTTCGAAAAGTAGGCTCGCTAAAGTGGCGGGTGCGGAAGTAGCTGTTCAGCAGAGAGATGAAAAATGGCACGCGGCTGTAGCGCGAAGCACATGTCAAGTCAAAATGCAAAAAACATTACATTCGCGGAGCAATTTGGAAGTTCTGATTCGGAAAAATGGCACGTCTGATCCAGCGGCTACAGCAGTATCTTAAGATCTCAGAGAATCGAAATTGGAATACCGAATACCTCTTCTAACCCCACAAAATGCATCTGCTCCAGGACTCTTGCATCTAAATCAAGGACCAATTGTTGCACCACTCAATGAGGGGCAATTCTTCCAGCAACAATTCCTTTTTCTGATGTCAGCTTCATTTATATGGTGAGACGGTGCAGGCCAGAGATTCTTGTCACACTATGGGAGGCAACCGTAGACCTCAATTCAGAAAATACAAGTCGATAGTGTTGAGAATGGTGGATTAAAATTGACTATTAGTAAATGTATAATATATACATGCTTACATATATATATATATATATATAACCCTCATCTTCCAGTTCCCTATGTATTTGGAACTAGGGGTCTAGCTACCGGATAGATTGGCAACTGGGAGCTTGGTTCCAAATAACTGGAAGATGAGGGTAATATACATATAGATAGATGCATATTGTAATTATACAGCAAATGCGAAATAGCTTCACTTGGTACTAGAAGTCCCGAACTATAAAGAAAATCCAAAACCAAACCCATCACAAAATTTATCCTGACTCGTCCTCGTAATCACTAAGGCTGGGTCTGTCCGGTGGCAAAGACTTGGGTCTGTGCCTGTAGCTCAGAGAACTGAACTGACATGGAACAAGTTGTGAAGGCTTCACAGGCTGCATCTGTATTTTGTGAGTATGTCAGGATGTACAATGTATATTCACTGACAGGCTTTTCTACGCGGACCAATGACATTGTTTTTCCTCTCATGCAAAAGCTTGAATGTGTCAAACAGGCAAGAAAGAGCATCGCAAAAGGTTGTGAGATTAAACAAGTAAACAAGCACAAAAAAGCAACGTTGACAAGTCATGCACGCCAAGCACTGAATCAAACTCATGTCCTGTCCTGCAATTGGTCAAAACATGTTTTGACGGCCATTCAAACAACACGTTTTGATGGATCTGGACCGGCTTGATTGTAGTCTGATCTTTTGTTTGCTGTTTAATGTGCTCTGTTTCATTTTGTTTCCCTTCTCATCAGCCTGCGGCTTTCAACAATTGGCTTGCAATGTGCAAAGTCAGCATCCTCCGGATGTCAGAAGACGTTTCTCTCGAGTCTCAAATCTGCGAGGTCTTGGCACGAAAGACCTAAACAAAACTACACTGTGCAATCACTGCTCCTGACATCTCTGTTGGAGCTCGTATCCTTTCCGAAGCCCAGCCTTGGCATGCAATGCCAAAGAAGAGTACAAGGATACATCAAGCATACTAAACACTGAAATCTAGAATCAAGTGTATACATATGTCTTTTATGTGTGTATGCAGTCCAGTATGTAAGTATATATTCAGTTTAGAATGTACAGATACGTGTTAAACTAAAAGCGCAAAAACGGTTTGTATGGCCGAGGATGCGCCATGGCTACATGCCGAGCCTGTGGGTTTGCCACAAGGGAAACAGAGACAACGCGACCAACAAACCGGGAGGAACAAAGAATTCACACAAAAAACCCTAAAAAGAAAAAGCAGTGTGCAATATGCTGGTGTATTTAAAAAAAAGAGTCTATATTATGACGCTTTTATTACACAATGCTGACACGCATTACGGCTCGGATGAAAAGGAATGACAAGGTCGGAGATTTATGAAACATCTGAAGACTGCACCTCTCTTCGAGCAGCTTGCTCTGCCTTAGGAGAAGTCCATGGACATTCATGACATTCATGACATTCTGAATCTTCAGATAGCGTGAGATCTCAACACCTGAGACTTTGGGATTCGCAGCGACGATTCCAACTCAGCCATTCCTGGGGCCAGGCATGGAGGCCAGCCAAGACTTCTCTGGCCAAATCCTGCAGTCGAAAGATGCGCCAAATCAGGGACTTCATCATCTTTTATGATCTTTTATGCACAGCTGATGCAATACATCCTGTCTGCAAACATCTGCAGACCACCAGATAGATTCGTGAAAATACTCATCTACTCCTCAAAGAATGACCTGATCCACCATGACCCACCTTGACAGTCTTTCACTTTGGTAAGAGTCAGGAGCTTCTTTCCATTTTCAGCTGTATAATTTGGAATACACGACCGTTTTTGGGATGTCCTCCCGACGTACGCGTTCACTCTCCACGCGGCGGCCTGCACTTTTCGCGTACCTTTGTGGATCCATTGAAAAAAAATCGAAAACTGGAAGAACACAAAACACAGCATGAAATCAGTAACTATGACAAATTATAAACTGAATATACAAGTTGACACAACTCAATGCATTGCAATATGACAAAATCCACAACAGCACACCGTAGGCCCATAGATCGCTGTTCTTCACGACGTAAAGCCAATAGAGTTTGAAGCTCCTCGTCCTGATTCGATTCAGCTGTGCAAAATTTCCGAATGACTTACAGTATCTTTGACGCATTTTATCATCTTAATGTATTTTGATGTATAGATCAAATTGCATTTCAATATCGTTCAACGGCAGCCTTCCCTGCTCACTGCTCACCTGTTTCAGGGCGCAGCGTCGCGCCCGCTGTTCGGATGCCGCCCGTCGTGCAGCGCGGCGCCGATGTGCCTTGGGCGACAGCAATTCGACTGACCGACCGACCTCTCCGAGAAGATATCGACGTCGAACGCGAATTGCCGTCGAGTTTGGTGCACCAGAAAAGGTGCAACAAAAATCCAAAGAAAAGTTCAAAGCAAACACTATTAATTATGAAGAAACATGAAGAAATTATGTACTGAGTCACAAAATGTCACAAAATTGCCTTTGCGCCTTCTGCCTATCCTGCTGTCCAGGGCACCACAACTGCTGCCGCAGCCTCTGCCTTTTCAGCTGCATTTGCTTCTGCCTGGAAATTGCCAGAAACGTATAGCCGAGTGAATTCCAAGGTTAAAGAGTTAGAAATGAAAAAAGAGATACAGTAATTACAGTAATCATAGAATAGAATTAGAATTGTTTCAAATTTGTACAATTCTGCACATATATGTTTTACAATAATATTAAACAAAAGATGCTGCTTTGGATGCATGAAAACACATGAAAACATATGAATTGTCTTGCCGGAGAAACTCGCGTTCTGCGTATCTCGATGCGATTTGTGCCACTTTGTGCCACTTGTGTCTCAATCGTTGCATGTTCCCTGAGAAAACTTCCACCATCTGCACCTCTGCCTCGCTCCTCAATCGCTCGGCCTTCCAGCTTTGTCACAGACTCACCATGAGATTCGGTCGTACCATTATTACCATTGAATCATTTCGATCATTTCCCACGAGTTTAAATTATGCTGCCTAATTACAACATGTGAGGTCATGGGAGGTGAATGCTCAGGAGTTGTTGCTGCTTGGGGACAAAAGCCATCACAAAATTGCGCGGTCCAATTGGTCGAGAAGGTGTTCATTCATAGTTTTCAACTTATTGAGCTTGCACTGTTTCAAATGACCATGGCTTCATCAAAAAGTGAAAGGTGAAACAATCCGTAAGACACGTTCTTCAACGAGATGTTGCAAGACAATATCTTTTTGGATGGCTTTGCCTTCATTGGCTAGCATTTATCTTCACACATGGGCAGGTGCATGCGCACAGGCTAGATTCAATTTCTGGTAGCGCTGCGCTAGCGCAAAATTCCCACAGTGTTTCTGCTTAGACGGGGATATCAACCAACTCCACCCAGGTTTGCGAAAGCCCTTACGAGTGTAGTGCGCGGTAGCGGTGTACAGTTTTCACTTTGCAAATAATCTTTGCACGGGTTTCGCTTAGGCATTGAAGCATTTGGGGTGCGGCCTGCCTGATACCGGGATCTCAGAACAACCCCAGGTCTTCGGAACGAAAACCAAATGGAAGCATTTTCATCCAAGGTTGAGAGCAGGAAAGCATAGATTAGGACCATTAGGATATCGTTAAGGGTACCGGTTGAAGGATGCTGACATTTTCCCAAAGTTCTGTCTACATTGTATTTTTGGAATAAAGGCAAATGCCAACAAAAAAATTAGTGAGCTGTCCTTGTGACATCTTAAAGCCAAATCATCAATCCATACTTTGTGCTTCACAAAAACTCTATACATTGAAGTGTATGGGGGGGGATATGGGTGTTGGGCGGTCCCTGCCCGTCTTGAAGTTTTTGCACGCTGCTTCAAAGTTCAGAACCAGTCCTTTCACGTCTGTTCACAAAGTTTGTACAATACGGGATACGCAACGCAACATAAGTTCTTTGATGCAATTGTTGCGAGACTTCTTTTTAGCATGTGAATGTTTCTAAGGTGTAAGGATTCTTTTTTAAACTTGGAAATTGAGAAATCAAAACACTCAAGAAGTCTCTGCGTCTCTGGAGGCTTTGCAAATGTTATGATCTCAGTGAGGCCAGTGCCACTTCCATGCTTTTTGCTCGGCGTACTCGAGCACGGGCCGCTGCCTTCGGGTAACAAACATTTATATATATATATATATATACATATAATATGTCAAAAATATGTTTCAAAAATATTGTCCTCATCAGCAAACTTTGTCATTCGTACATCATTACATCATTCTGACATCTGCTTGTGTACCAACAGCATCTGATATCAAGAGATTCCCTCAACTATTTGACAAACAAGAAGTTCAAGATAGTTCAAGTCCTTCCAAGTAGCCAACATGTGATCACTGAAACATAATTGCAGTCAATGAGTCAAACACATGATCTCTTTCATTGTCTTGTGGTACTCTGCCATCATAAAACATGTTGTCACACATGACATCTTGATGCGTCTTGATGCGTCTCGTGTCAGGAGTTTCATTCCAAGAACAAATTTGCAAAGCATTTGAGGACTGACAGAACGTGTTAAGATGCTCAGTAGATCTGGGCCTCACCCATCGACATGTGCTTCCTTTGGCCTCCAAAACACCGAATCTTTTCTTCAAGGCATGAGCGTACCGGCACAATATGGCACAATGAAGACGAAAGAGATCAAACATCTCAAAGAAAATCGCAAGAGGTCAAAATTCATCTGGAAGTGATCCGGAAAAAAAAAAGTAAATGGATGCAGTGATGAAGTCTCTATGTTCTCTAATTTCTGTATACTTGCATGTCTCTTGTAATCATGAAGCCATGGACTCCGAACTTTGCATTCGCGGAATTCGGAGCGAATTCTTTTCGCGACAGGTCCGCTTTGAGCTTCGCGGAAAATCGGCGCCGTCTCGGACGGCGCCGAGATTAGCATGGCCCCGATGCACTGTACAAACGAGGCACTTTGCACACGCGTCACAAACGCGTCACAAACGCTTCTTGGGGTGTTGATAATTTCAAAGGTATTTGAAATAGGTTAATGATGTGAACGTCCGATTTTTGGATTGAGCAAAATTGACCGAGGGAAGGAAGCCAAACATTTTACGTCAGAAATTGACTTGCAAATCAATTTTGGACAGCTTCATACAAATAGTGTTGGGAATGTTGAAGAATTTATAGTACAGAACATCTTAGGATGTGCTGCAAGGCAGCCAAGATAGGTGCCCCGCAAAATGGCGCTGGCTTTGCCAGTCACAAATCACTTCGGCTTCTCCTTGCCATCAAAGTGCACCAAGTCGAGTTTTCTTTCCCGCTCCATTCGGATACTGAAAGTATCTTTCAAATGGTCCAATGCTCCAAATGGTCATGCTCGAGTCTTCAGACTTGGGAACACAAAGAAGAATGTCATGATCAAATTCCCACACTTTTATACACTTCTCATGATCTTCCCCTTCCGTTCTCTGATGCATAAATTGTTCTCTCAGGCACCTTTGACCCTTTACCCAAAGCAAGAAAGAGCTTGAAAATACCTCAGCTGGACTAGCCAACCCTCTTGAAACATCGAGGAACATTGCCTGTTGCATCCAAAGTCCTGCAAGACTGTGCTTGAGCAGGACAAGTTAACAACAGTTTGAGCATCTGACGCTTGAGCAGCGGTACCATCTCTGACGCTTCACCGTCTGCCACGAGGAAAGCCTTTTCAGCTCGCATGAAATGAAGTGGTGAAGTGCCGAGAACGAGATTGATCAAGCGTCTTGTCTATACATGTTTGAAGCTTCCTGAAATTTCTGTATGCAGAAGTTAATGCACTAGTTGAAACCTACAAGTTGAATGCTCTCCGCTGATCTGGATTTGATAGTGTGGACAGTGTTTGGACACAAATCTCCAAACTCGGATGACCAAACTCCTTACACATCTTACACCTGACGCCAAGCCAAGAAGCAACTGCTCCAATGGCCATTTGGAATTCTAAGAGCCTGGCAGCTCAGGAAGTTCAACAAACAAACAACTGTCACTTTAAACACCTTTAAACTCAAACTATACGTTTGAGTTGGATTCCTTTCAAATCCTGTTTGGAATTGCCTGGGCGCCCTCCAAAACCCTCACTCTACGATAGTGATAGAAAGGGACCTTTGCAAAACACATCCCGGATTTTCATGGATTTTCTCCATATAAACTTTAATTCAAAAAGGCGAGAAAAAAATGGCGGTAACCCCCCAAACCTCAGCAGAATCAAACCCAAAGACATCATACCACCGCCATAGCCCTAAAAACATTCAATACAAACCTTTTCATATACAGTATGCCAAGATTCCCTACAACTACCAATATTAAAGAGAGACTGGATTTAGCCTCAATGTATGTTTTTACACCAGGACAAATCCTCATTTCTCAATTTTTAGGTGTGGATGTCACTGTTAGTGTCATCTCGTTACGGCATCACGTCAGATTGAATTCCAGACTTTTTACCACCATTCACTGATATTAGAATCCGCATCAAAGATGATAATGCTTAGTAGTTCTAATTTCTAATGTTCATCAAATGTATCAATGAAATTCAAACCGTATGATTTGGCTTAATGATTCCCAAGCATTCATGAAAGTATGACGAATATCATCATAGATGTCGAATTTGATACGGATGTTGAGTCTGATAGCTGAATCTACTTTCTAGGATCTACAACATCATAAAATAGAAGAAGGATATCCTGATATTCTGTCCTGCAACATCTTCCAGAGAAAGATCACCTTGAAAAATGGCTGGGTCATGTTTGCCTACGGCTACCATTCTCACTTGGTCAAGGGTCTGCGGGTCTGCCCTCCAATGCATAAGTTGTCAGCCAAAGGACGTCATTTCTTGGAATCTTGATGAACCAGATTCGTCAGTCTGGGACATCATGCCTTGGAAAGCGTCAAAACTCCCCCAAATCGAAAAAGGAAAAAAACAAACTCAAGACTCGCCGACTCGCGCTTTCCCATGCATTCCAAGATGCCCATGCGGAAGGCAAGTGAAGATTGTCTTGGCTGAAAGCCCAAACTGTACACATTCGCCATCTCCTGACATGAGAAAGTCTTTCCAAGTCTTGGTGGGTGATCGGCTCATATCTTTGGCAAAGCATCAATGGCATAAGGATTCTTCAGAATGCACAGTCTCAAGTCTCAAGACGAATTTCTGATGAGGCTGTAGGATGTGACAGTATGTACAGTCAGTGTATCGATTTTAGTAATCTTCCAAATAGAGATGAACATGTTGCAGCTCATCGAACCTTTCTATCTTGAAAAATCTCTAAGAAATTAGAGCCAAGTGTTGCAGCCCCTGAGTACACTTGTTTGATTGTCCCAATTCTAAAGTGTGGCAAGTCAAGCAATTACTGTGAAAATCAAGTACATATGACTATACACCTAAGTCGTTTTTATTCTTTTAAAGTGAAGGTCATACTTGTGTTCAAATCGGAATCGACATGGTGCGGTCTCCAGTAGCTGTTGGAACTCACCAAGTGCCTGAAAGGGGAAACGGTCAGCCAAAAAGCATCCGGGAGAAAAAGACTGTCCAGACATATGCAAGACAACATGCAACCTCTCCAAGGCACGGTAGAACAGAGACAGTTTTCAAAGAGAATGAGAATGAAGAAGAGTGAGAGAAGGGATGTGAAGTCTGAACAGTGTGAACCAAGGTTCAGGCAATTAAGTCAACAGGAATTACTAAACAAGACAAATGTACAGACTTGGAGAACAAATACAATCCAATTACTGCGAAAAAAAACCTCAAAAGTGCCACATCTGCAAACACTGAGAAGTTGGGTCAAAAATCAAAGAATCTGAGCAGCTGCGCCATGAATTTCGGCTTTCCAGGCGGTGTCTTGGAGCCACCAAAGCGTTTGTAGACCACAGCCTGGCATTTTGTACCACCGGCATGGCAACAAAAACCCAACGCTGACAAACAGCGAAAAGCACTGACAGCTCCACCAGGAGATCGGCATGCTTCTTGTAGAGATCATCTGCTGCCTGCACTCCACGTGGCCAAGTTTGCGAGTCCGTGGCCATTTGGCCATTTGGCCATTTGATTGTTGTCTACAACGTTACGAAGGCAAGAAATATTGGCGTGGAGAACAATCAGCGCCCACCTCCGTGCACAAAGCTCGAAAGAAGTTGTGCAGCTCTTGTTCTGCATGCCTGAGTTCCAAGAATCTGTCAGAATCTGTCATAGTATTCATGTTCAAAAGGAGATATCGTATACAATATATATACAATATCATATCATATCATATCATATCATCGATATCATATTGTCGCACTTTCATCTGTAGCACTGCCACCCAACACATTGTCACGTTGTAGTTTCATGCCCTGCCTTCCATCGGCCTCAAATGCTTTGAGGATCGAAAGCGTCGCCTTTGCAAAACCATTTCCGACAAAAGCAAAAAGCGACATGGCCATTTGGATACATTTGGCCACGCCATTTGGAGGTATCTGGGAACATCAATGCTATCTAGGGTCACATGGCCAAAAGAAGTGCAAAAGTTTCAAAAGGTTTCAAAGACACGACAAACCAAGTCAATTCTGTGATGTCAGCCCACCTCCACCATATTCTGAGCTGCCTTGGAAAGTAAACGGAGAAAGGAACTGGAGGAACAGAAAACTATGGAAAACTGGAACAAAAAACTGTGTGCCTTCAGGCCCTGACACCTGACTTCAGAAAGTGATGATGCGCAACGCCTTAAGGCAAAATCGGAGAATAATTTGAGGCGAAATCAAAATCGAAACTCGAAGCAATTCTGACCTGCACATCGGCTGAGTATCCTCCAGACCAAGCAATTCCTCAAAAATCCTTGAAGTCTCAAAAATGGAGCATGAATCCTCATAAGTTCTATTCCATATTCAATAATATTCCATATCAAAGTTATCATTATCATGTGTTACACATTCATTTTTTTCTGGACTAAGAAAAAACGGAACGAGTGACGAAGCAGAAGCTCCAGGAACTCATAGCGAACCAACGTTTTGTCATTCACCACCGCCATTGTCCTGAGCGTTTGCTGCAAGGGAAAGAACAACAAGGAACGACTGCCCGTGCTTTTTCTGATTCTTTTCCGAGGCCAAATAGTATTGAAACAAGCACATGAAGATCATTAAGGATTAATCAAGTAATATCTGAAGAATATATCTTAACATATCTTCCAAGCGATGAAAATAAGAGCACTGCAAGGAGACCAAGGTGAGCAAGACCAAGGAGAAGTTTTGGAACATCAGGAGCATCTTGTTGGACACATTCAAAAACACAAACAAGACCTGATCCACTAACTACAACTGATTACCGATAGAGCAGCTTCAATGGCAAGAAGCTTTTGTCAGCCATTGACATGGCGTTTGCATTTCTACGTGTTTTTTCAGACAGAGATGTTGCTTGCCGGTCCTTTCTTGCCCCTCATTTGTATCAAACAGGACGAAATGAGAACAGGATGTAAAAACAGGTATGAGGAAGAGCTTGTGTATGAGCACTGACACGAGAAGTATGCGAGCACATACCGCTAACCATTCCATGAGACAAGAATCTTCTTCAACTCAGCCGGTGTTACTTTCGCTGCTATGAAGAATCTGTCGATGTCAGCCACCTAAGAAACAGAAATCGGGAACTTTGCCTAGGAATGATCGCACGCATATTATAATATATAATATTGTAAGTATGGATACATATTACTGATACCCAGTCAACATCTTGTAATATTCACTGCAAATGATTCTAACAAACGCACCTTAGTGGTCGAGCCATCACAAATTCCAGCGCCCATCATTACTTCTCCCGCCTCGCAGCTTTTACAAAGGCATTTTGGAACTTTGATAAGACCAGGATGTGCAGGACATCTAGAAATCCAAAAGTACATGTTATTCTGTGTGGCTTGCAAAAGTTGTTGAGATGAGGACAAAGCAAACCTCTTCGGAAGAAATTGGGAGAATCAGGATTATCAGGGAAGAGACATACACTGATGAAAAGTGTTTGTGAAAGTATCTGAGAGTACAGAGTTTACTCAGTGACCAGAGACATCCAGAAACACTACCATTCACATCATTCACACCTGAATCTGGCTAATGCCAAAGCCTGTCTCTCCTGACCTGGGAGTCTCGAAAAATGATGCAAAACGGCTCGAAGGTTCGAAATGTGCGGAACGGTTCGATTCATGGTGAGGGCACAGTCTGGAAATAAAGTGAAAATGACCACCTCACTACAACGTGCTACAAATCTCCAACAACTTTAGCAAGCTTTGGCAAGCTCAATTGATTTTGAAGGCCAAAGCGACACGTCCATCGATGAGAGGCGGCGATACAGGCACATCCTTGGTAAAGGCATTGTCTCCCGTGGGAACATACGAGGACAATTCTCAAAGCGTAGAATACCGACGACATGCAGGCTGACATCCGACCTCACTGACATCCGGCCATCCGGCTACTTACCACATCCTTTGAGCTTCGTGTGCATGTCATCATGTCATCATGTCATGTGCTTCTGGGAGCCTATGTGCTTCTCCTCTAGGTCTGATCCTTCGAAAGCTTGCGAACCAAACTTAGAGCTGAGGGTACCCGGGTAGACCATGCATTAGAATATGACAATAGCTGGAAACGGCTACAACAGTTGAACAATTGTTGAATGATACATCCAGTGAGCTGTGCTTGTAGGCACAGTACCTCATAGTGCATCTGCACATAATAAGTACAGCTTGCGCTGTCAGCTTACATCCCTGTGACCGGAGGGGGTTCTAGCATGGCTCAAGTGTCACCGCGTCGCTGTCGCCCTCCGACCTGTCTGCAAACAAGACTCAGCCATCCAATGTGAGGTTCGAGAGCCTGCATTTGTTAGTCAGGAAAGCGTAAGAGTCATACGTCCGTTACGTCCATGTCTTATCATGTCTTTGTGGCGGCAGCTGAAGGCCTTTTTGATGTCATCAATCTCTGCCTCGGGGACCTGAAGGCATAGAGATGCACAAAGAAGCAGCGAAGATCAGGTTCAAGACTCAGGTCTTGCATTGTCTTATCATGGTTTTATAGTACATGGTCTATAAACGACTGTCATACCACTTAAATAGAAACAGTGTGTTGCATAAACAATACTATATACTTGGGAAAGGTGTCTACCACGATCTTCTGTAACCAATACGTCAGGGTGACATGTATGATGGTGACAAGCTGCCACACGGTACTGCCACATGGTACTGCCACGGTACGGACCCAATATACACGCTACTGCGTCACGGTGACATGTACCTTCAAAACCACAACCTGCCACGCCCTCGCCATCCACACTACTGCCACGCAGTAACCCATCACCTGCCACCCTGCCCATTTCTGTGGAAAAACATGTCCAGAAACCCGTGTTGCTGCCACACTACTGCCACACTTGCTGCCACATATAAACCCTCTTGCTGCCACATACAAACCCTCTTGCTGCCACACCATTGCTACATACAAACCCTTTTGCTGCCACACATCAACCTCTTCCTCCACACATGAACCCTCTTGCTGCTACACTTTTGCTGCAACACATTCCCACAACTTCCACGACGTGTGTGACCAGAAGATATCCTGACATATCATGAACTTCCCCACATATCCAAACAAACAAACAAACAAACAAGCAAACAAACAAACAAACAATCAATCAACCAATCAATCAAACAAACAAACAAACAAAAAAAACGAAAACGAAAACAAACAAACAAACAAACAAAGAAAGAAAGAAAGAAAGAAAAAAAGAAAGAAAGAAAGAAAGAAAGAAAGAAACAAACAAAACAAAACAAAACAAACAAAACAAAACAAAACAAACAAATAAAACAAAACAAAACAAAACAAACAAATAAAACAAAACAAAAAACACAAAAAAACAAAACAAAACACACAAAAAAACAAAACAACACACAATAAAACAAACACAGAAACACAGAAACAAATAAACAACAAATACAGAAAACACATGAAAACACAGAAAAACAAACAAGCAAAAAGAAAAAACACAAGAACCAAAGAAGCAAAAGAAACAAGAAACAAAGAAACAAAGAAAGAAAGAAACACAGAATAACTGAAAGAAAGAAAGAAAAAAAGAAAGAAAGAAAGGAAGAAAGAAAGGAAGGAAGAAAGAAAGAAATCTGCTGACACGAGTCGGCGTGACATGGCAATATCATGACACATCTTTTGCAGAATCCAAACCGTGTTAGAAAATCCAAATCCAAGAAATCAAAATCCAAACTCCAAACTCCAGAATCCAAAATCCGAAATCCAAACAGCTACGTTTGGGACCGCTACAAATCCAAAATGCGAAATCCAAAGTCCGAGATCCAAGAACAAAAATCCAAGATCCAAAATCCAAGAACCAAAATCGAAGATCCAAACTCCAAGATCCAAAATCCAATATCCAAAATCGAAAATCAGAAAGCCAAGGTCGAAATTCCAAACTCCAAAATCCAAACCGCCCGTTTCGGTGTGACAGTCTGCCACGCCCCCACTGCCACATGGGAGGTGCCACTGCCACACGCCCCGACTGCCACCCCCTGCGCCCCCACTGCCTCCCCACGCCCCAACTGCGACGCCCGACTGCCACGCTGCCACGCTTGACTGCCACACTGCCACGCCCCAACTGCCACGTGGCAGGCGCCACTGCCACGCCCCGACTGCCACGTGGCAGGTGCCACTGCCACGCCCAGTCTGCCACGCTTGACTGCCACACTGCCACGCCTCGACTGCCACGTGGCAGGTGCCATTGCCACGCCCCGGCTGCCACGTGGCAGGTGCCACGCACCGCGCCACTGCCACGCCCCAACTGCCAGTTTGCCACGCCCGACTGCCACACTGCCACGCCTCGACTGCCACGTGGCAGGTGCCACTGCCACGCCCCGACCGCTGACACGCTGACACACCCCCACTGCCGCGCTGAAGGCCCCCCAGCGCCACACAGCAACCCACCACTGCCACACCAAAACTCCCCGAACATGTTGCCCTTAACATGTATGTTTGTGAGCTTTTACCATTCCTGGCCAAGATATGTAAACCAAAAGGATGGGTAAACCCAAGTCAGGTTTAGCAGAGATTTGTTTCTTTCTGTCTTCCTTTCTTTCTGTCTTTCGTTCTTTCCTTTCCTTTCCTTTCCTTTCCTTTTCTTTTCTTGTCTTTTCTTGTCTTTTCTTTTCTTTCTGTTCTTGATATCTTCCTTTGTTTCTTTCTTTGTTCCTTTGTCTGTTTGTTTTAATGTTTGTTTGTTTGATTGTTTGTTTGTTTGATTGTTTGTTTGTTTGATTGTTTGTTTGATTGATTGATTGATTGTTTGTTTGTTTGTTTGTTTGTTTGGATTTTGCCTTCTTTGTTTGATTCTCAGTTTCTGGTTTTCTTTTCTTTTCTTTCCTTCATTTGATTGATTGTTTGTTTGTTTTTTTCTTTCTTTTTCGGTATTCTTTGTTTATTTGTTCCTTTGTTTTTTTTTTTTATGTTTGTTGGTTTGTCCGTTTGTTTGTTTGTTTGTTCGTTTGTTTGGTTGACTGTTTGTTTGATTGTTTGTTTGTTTCTTTGTTTTGTTGTTTCTTTCTTCTTTCCTTTCCTTTTTGCTTTGTTTCTTGGTTTTGTTTTTTTTTGTTTCTTTGTTTGTTTGAATTGTGTATTCTTTGTCTATGTGTTTCTCTGTTTCTGAGTTCCTTTCTTGCTTTCTTTTGTTCGTTAATTGCTTTTTGTATGCTTTGTTTCTGTGTTTGTTTGTCTGTTTGTTTGTTTCTTTCTTTTTTTGTTTTTTTGATTGTTTGTTTGTGTGAGTTTGTGGTGTTTGTTTGTTTGTTTGTTTGTTTGTTTGTTTGTTTGTTTGTTTGTTTGTGTTGTGTTGTGTTGTGTTGTGTTGTGTTGTGTTGGGTTGGGTTGGGTTGGGTTGCGTTGCGTTGCGTTGCGTTGCGTTGCGTTTGTTTGTTTCTTTGCTGGGTGTAGGACCAGGAGCCCAAACCAGCCCCTTTGCAACAATTTTCATCCTTGGCTGAAATCTTTCTTGTCTTGTCTTTCCAGTTGGACGAAAACGGGAGAAACAAGTTGGTGAAATAACTGCAACCACTGCAATATAGTGTGGCAGCTGATGCCAAAAGTGTGGCAGGTGATGCCAAAATGTGTGGCAGTACTTCAATAATATGGTGTTGGGATGGAAAAGAAAGATCTGACGTTTCTAGCCACAGACAGGGGGCCAATATCATGATAGAAACCCCAGCCAACTATATACATATACATCGAATCCTGTATGCCTTTCCAACAGGAAAGTTTTGCAAAACACTTCGAGCGACTAGGCACAAGTCGCCGATGTCGTCCTGCTCACAAGGTAAAGTTACTCAGTTACTCTGTGGTACTAGGGTCCTGGCCACATGGCCTAAACGACATCGCATCCAGTCCGTTCGCAACGACTCCCTGTCATGAAGCGTCAAGACATCAAAAGCAAGCTGCCACGTTCAGGGCCCAAAGGAACTATCAAACGCTAGAAAGACATCATGTCTTGGTCTGATTGCTGCGCACTGCCAGCTGAAAAATCCATAGAGACGTAGCTACAAATGCCAAATCGTGAGGACACAGGGGCAAACATAATTAAACAGAATCATCTCGCAGTCCACAGGTGGGCTATGAATGTTTGTTTGGCACCTTTGAAGAGATGGCGTCTCGTGTCTGAATGAACTCCAAAAGGGAGGCGCCCGCTTTACCTGACCGACTTGTTTTGAAGATGACTCTCTCACGAGTCACTGACACGACTCCCTTCGCTCAGTGCGACTTCTTGACACTTTAACCTGTCATCAAAACATATCAAAACAATTCAAAAAGAACAAAATTCAAAATAATTTGAATTCGTGACATGTCAAACAAATTCAAACAAGTAAATTGCATATTGTCATATTGACATGCACCGTGTACCCGAATGATGAGCCTGGGCTTTGAATTCTGTCTCAGTCACCCGTGGAAGGAGGACAACTGAGCCATCGATAGGTCCATCTGTGACAACCTTGGGATGACATGCTGAGATTCAATTCGCCTCAATTCGTCACATACACATCCGTTCACATCCGATCCACTGAAAACAATAAAAACAATCACGAAAGACACATTTTGACAGAAGGATTGCGGCAAAAGGTGCTCCACGGGCTTCGGTGGGCTTGGAAGCACGCTCCGTCCTGGTGAGACAGAAACTGAAACCACCCGCCTCAAGCCTTCTTACCCGTTCCCGATGATTCCCGATGTGCCATAAATATCTCCACATATCCCCACACTGTCATTTCCACCTACCAGCCTGTCATCCATTTCATATGCCACATGCCAGAATTCATGACTTGGATTTTGGGAAACCCCGGGTCTCTGGGAGCTTTCATTGCGAATTGGAAAAAACGAAAAAACGTTCAATCAGTTGATTTCATCAATGGCTTTTCGAATCTATTCTCTCCAAAAATGGAAAGCATTACCATAAACTACAAAAATGTATTAACAAGGGTCAATTGCCTGTTGTACCACTTTCTGTGCAAACGAGCTTTTTTGGGATCTAATTTGTCATTTTGTACCCCAAACGGCCCCAAACGAGCAGAAAGGCTTTTGGGGCAGGTTGCATAGACCTTCTATCTACACAAGTGGCCATTTGGGCCCTGGAGGGTGGATATATATATATATATATATTATATTATAATTGGGGGCCATTCAAGATTGCCGGTCAATCATCACCACAACTGTGGGATTGCAAATAGCGCATCATCAGCTTGCACCAACCTACCTTAGATTGGAAAAAGACCACATAAGGACAAGGGCATGACTGTGAGCATGCAGGCCATTACGACACATATCTATAAGCCAAAGTATGCCAAAGTACTTTTCAAAAGTTCCCAGCGGAGAAGGGACCACTGCTCCCAGCCAATGGTGTGTGATCTGGAGCTTTTGCCTCCTTGAGAATAGAGAGGCCAGCTCGCCGATACTGGGTGGGCGTGGTCAAACCCCAATTAAATGGCATATATGAACATGTCACTTAGCTACATATTATAGTGCATACAGGGCTACAACCCCACATGCACATCCAAGAAGTGCATGACCTGTAGAGAAACCTGGCTCAGAGTTTGCAAGCTAAAACCAAATCCTAGCTTTTCTGGGGCCATGTCAACAGCGCTTGCTGAGCTATGGGAAAACCAAGCCGATGTTCGCCGGCGAGCAATGAGTTACATGATCGACTTTTGGCAGTTAAGAGAAACAACTTTGAATTTTTTGAGTTGGATCATGTCTTCCCCTTGAAACTTTCAACCATGAGGTGGACACTTGCGCTTCAAAGCGAATCAGCAGGGGTACCCTTCTTTGTTGTTGCCCATCTTCCAGCAGTTGGGTACCAGAGTTGGGGTTGATCTACTTTACTTCCACCTCGAGGCTTTGTACAAGCTGATGAAAATCCCTGTAGATCGTTTCTTGTCCGAAATTGAAAGATGGTTTTCCATGGACCCTGACCCTCAAAACAGCTAGCAACATAAGTGCTTTCAAAATATGGTTTAAATCTAACAGTGGCTTTTTGGGAGGATCATGTGTTTTGACCAAGGGGCCAACCTCCAAACCCAAGCTTGGATGGTGAAACGGCTCCTCTCCACTTTCAACAGAGCTGCTTGCCGACCCCGTCGTCCACGTTCATGGGTCCTCTTGCGACTGATGCATCCAGCTGGAATCCCTGTCCCCCATCCCCCTGTTCGAGAGTCAAGGTGTGGTAGTCATGACGGGGATGAGGGTGATGGTTCAACCGATGAAAGTTCCAATAGTGATGATGATGATGATGGTGATGAGGGAATCCAAAGTGGTCCTCACCAATGCCAAAACCGAAATCAGTCCTTCAGATCCAGGCAGTCTGAAGGATATGCCACAGTTTCTGGCAGCGTGCGTAGCCCCACGGCTTTTTTGACTAGTCCCAGGGAAAGAAAGGAAGCACCTGCATCTTCATCTTCAGCATCATCCCATGAAAACTCAAATTGACAGTTTAATTATTCATTTCTTTTGGGAATTTCTCAAGGTTTTGGATGTAGCCAAGTTGAAAGTTGACTTGATCTTGGTTTGTGCCAATATGAAGACTCCAAAGGCATCAAAAGGTTTGTGGGATTGAAGGGCAACCTCAAGAAGAGTGGATGGGGACCTATATCATGTTTGATCTAAACACTTTTTCACAGCTCCCTCACTGACTTCCTGACTTCCTTACCTCCCCAGGGCTTATCCAGCAGGCCTTGGGCATCACTTCTTGGAGCTTGCCTCGAAAAGGATTGAGGTAAAAAAGGGTGATTTCTTCAACAAAAACAGATCGTCAATTGTTTGATGATTTGAAGGTTGACGATATTTGGCCAAAGGCTGACCTAGTACAGGTCTGGTGCTATTTGTACAAGAACACCCGGTTAGCTATTCCACCATTTTGGGAAGATACCTTGGCCAATTTCAACCAGTTTATGGATAGTGTCTGGGCCCATCACCTACAGCAAGTCTTTTCCCCAATGATCCCCAACACAAAGGATCTATGGCTTTTTCATGTTGCTACGAGGTCTTGGCTAATGATCTTCACCGAAAAGAGTTGAGAGCTCATATCCACTTGGAGGATGCACAGTCTCAACAGAATGATGCTGTGTAAAGGATCCTTTTACATTTTTGGGATCACATTCGGAATTTGGACCTTTGAGTTACCAAATTGGAGGTAAAATCGTACCGAACTCGTGCGCAAAACGACCGCAAATTCGAAGGCGTTGTCATGAACACGGAACACCTTCTGGTAAAAATTCAACACTCATGTGGTGCTTCTATTGACGAGTTTGACGAGTTCGTTTTGTAGGTCGCTCTTCATCACCATCTTGGTCTTCATCTCCGCGCAATGCTTCATCTCCGTGCAATGGACTGCTCACTGAAGAAACATTCCGTTGCCATGTAGGGGTACCTGGATTTGGCCAAGTAGGGCTACCTGGATTTGGCCAAGTAGGGGTACCTGGATTTGGATATGCAGCCGCTGCGGCTGAAGAAACATTCGGTTGCCAAGTAGGGCTGCCTGGATTTGGCCAAGTAGGGCTACCTGTATTTGGCCAAGTAGGGGTACCTGGATTTGGATATGCAGCCGGCGCAGCTGCTTCATTGCTTTCCAAGGGCTCACGATTTTGGTCAGGCACGGCAACACTGTGGAGATGCTTTGCTTGCTGACGGTCACGGTAAAGATGTTCGTCCATTTCAACCAGAAGACGCTGACACCAACTGTGCGTTCCGGTCAGTTCCTAAAGGTCTTATCGTCATGGTATCACGATTGATTGCCAAGAACGGAGGATATTTGAGCCTAGACAAAGTCAAAGGCAGGAGCCATTCAATCCGAAAGCTCAATCACGAAATGAGAAGGTAGAGTATCAATTACATACTTATTACTTTGGCATGAAAATCTGAGAATGTGCAAATCTCAATCACATTCACTCAGTTGAGCCTCCAAACAATGATCAATTGCATAAGGCATAAGTAGCATACAAAACTATTTTGATTGAAATCTATATGAAGCTCATCCTTGTCCCTCACATGTTTAACTTCTAGCTTATTTAATGCTTGTATATCTGGGTTGGACCTAAGGCTGAAGCGCACCGGATATATCAGATCAACCCTTTGAGTGCTGACCTGAGTAGTTAAATAATTTGGGGTTTGGTAACGAAACGGGTTTAGTGACATGTTGGCACCTGGGGTTGATATGTTGTTTGAGCATGCCTGAACTAAGACTACAGCTGCTGGGCTGATGAAGATTTCGTGGGGCATGCTAGCTGCTAACAGAACAGCAAGGGCTAGTGGTACCCATGCTCTTAGCACCACTTTGCGTGCTACCCAAAAAATGTTGGGAGAGTATCTGAAACAAATACTGAAATTGGAAAAAGCGCTGGCTGAGGACACGGCTGGAAAAGAAGATGATGTTCAGGTAGTGCATCATGAGCGTACATCAATTGTGCACAAACGTGCACTTTCGTCCCCTCTTGAACCATTATCTTTTAAACGTACCCGAAATTTTCCAAACAAGCAACAATATCAACAATCATGGTTGAGCAAAAATTTCAGCCCTTTTGAAGGTACAGGCATCATGCAACATCCATGATGCGGTGAAACCTACCAGTAGTGAACCGAGAATTGACCTGACAGTTGATAGCTGCTGATCATATTGCCTGTCAACTCCTTGCGAATGTTGGATCCGGCAATGCAAGAGTATGCTCATGCTGCAAATGTCCTCATGACATTCACTTCTGGCAAGCCAGCCACGAATATCTTGCGACCGCTGCGCGGCGAAATGTCGGTTCCTTGACAAAGATGGAAAAACATATGGAACAAACCATCCAAACCCAGAAACCCAGAAACCCAGCCAGACCTTAAGGTTTTAGCTTTTCTCTTTGCATTTGCGACCCCAAACGTCAGCTTGAAAAAGGCTTTACACTGAGCCTAAGCCCTGAACGCACTATTTGCTCCTCATCGGGGTTGAGGGCAGGCAAATCCTTGGTCAAAAGTTTGGCGAGTCGCCGAGTGTGAAAATTTCGGATTTCTGTGACTTGTCTGAATGAGAATTAGAATCAAGTAATATAAAGTTAATATAAAGTTATCTTTATCTATTCTTATCAGTATATCTTATCTTGTCTTATGTTGTTGTTGCTACACGGTCGCTGGCATTTGAGCTCACCGGCCTTGCAGATTCGCAAAGTGATCTCAACCGGCTCAGCAATTCGCTCCTCGGGCAGAAGCCTGTCAGTGTGCCCTCCAAAAATTCACTTCTAGCTTCTGCAGACCCATGTTTCCAATACCATCCAAGAGCACAAAAAAACATGCCACTGGTTGGGTAAATGCTGCTTATGTAAGAAAAACACGGCTTTCAATCTAAAATCGTAGACTTCCACTCAGAATGGATGAATCGATTCTGGACTGAAAGGTGGTTTCTCTTTGCACCTCAAACTCGAATCGACTTGAAAGAGGACCTTCAGCCTGCAAGCTCGCAGAATTGCAGCCGTCTGAAACTGGAGCCCAGCTTCTTCCAGTTGTTTTACGAGTCGTGCATAGTATTGTAGGATATATAGCTTTCTTGAGCCCTGTGTACATGTAGAATAAAATAATACAAAATATATACTTACAGTATTTTTTCTGCAAATCAGTTTGATATATCTTGTGATTCCAAATTTCGTGCATCATAGGTCTTAAAAGCGCAGATAATATTTTCTGCACGAAAGCAGCTGTCGTTGCCTGTACCCAGGAGGCACCATTCGAGCTGCTTTGTAACTGCGTGGACCCTCTACACCTCGCACAAGAAACATACAGAAACTGCGTTGTCATGCCGTCCCTTAACCCCTGAAACCATTTGCTGCTTTATGTGTTTTTTGTCTTAAGCCTTCAGCTACTCCAAAACCATAGTCTTAGTGTCATCCATTTAAATGATTTTTCAGGCCTTCCACTGGATACAGGCGCAATGGTCGACGAAAGGCATCCAATGAGGTAAATGCCCAGACTGCTTTGGGTGACTCCTTTGCACGACTGTCCAAGTGGCCATCCTTCTCCGAACTCGAAAGTCGCACCAAAACGTATAGTGCTTTTTTGCTGGTGAACCAAAACCAAGTGCAAAAGTGAAAAGTCAAAGCCTTCAAACATCAAAACACGGTGAGCTGCCACTGCTGTCCTGAGGATCGCAAATCCAAACAATCTCTTGCCTCTCCCAGCCCTCACAAGCCCAGCACGTTGATCGCATTTCCTGAAGCAAACAAACATATACAAACAAAAAACATCGGCATGATTCTACAGAGAAGCAAGCATCTTAAAGATTCTTAAAGCATCCCAGCAGTAAAGCGATCTAAAGTCTCGCCTGTATTGTGTAAAATCTAAGGCTATCCAAGGCTCTAAGACGTCTCGACCTTTCAGGTCATCTTCTTGAAGAAAGCTACCAGCACCCAGCAAAGCCTGCATCGGAAACCATTCTGATAACGCTGGACTCCAATGAGATTGGACAAGACATTGCTTTAGAAAATCATGAGATGAATTTGTGAGTCTGCAATCTCTCATGCTGTACAGTAGCAAGTTGTACTATAAGCCTTAAAGAATATAATATAACGCATTCCTGTAAGCATCCATTTCCTCGCTGCCAAAGTTCACGGACATTCATGGAAGATCTCAAATTCTTGACTGTACATCTTCGTCTTGCCTCTGGTCCTGCTCGAGGACGACCAAAGCGCACGCCTTTGCCATGTCAAAATTCGACAGTTTTGCAGTCTCACAGGCGACTGCACTGTTCTCCCGAATCAGTGCACTCCATGCCCCTGAAAGTCTTAAAATGATTTAAATGTATGTAAAAACTCCACATTGTCTCCGTTTCCATAACCGTGCAAGTTTTGCCTCTGTTATCAGCAGCTTGAAAGCCAAGCAACCAACTTCCGTTTCCTGGGATGTCTTGCTGGACTCTACAGGCGTAAGGAAGCCATCTGCATCCATCGTTGCCGAATTTCCTAAGTCAAAAACAGATCCTTCCATCCCTCCAAAATTTTGAGGCCATGTAACTACAGAGTGAAAGCGTGAAAGTCTCAGTATTTAAGATAACGTGCATCTTGGTTTGACGCTGGGTGTCAAATAATAAGAAATCAAAACAAGCAACAAAAAATTGAGCTTTGGACCATGGATCTATAATGATTTAGATGTAGATGTAGGACTATGTACGGCTTTAGGGAATGTAACGGACAAACGTGGCAAGAGAGAAGCTCCCATCTGCGCAAGTTGATGCTTTCTTTAAGGAGCATGCACATGATAGACTCGGATTCTCGGATTGATACTTGTTGCACACTTGGGCAACTTGGGCCTTGTGTCTTCCACGAAAAAAATGAGCTGAAGAAAAAAGTTCCTACATGAGAGTCAGAGGCAATGCATTGCATACTTTTCACATATTACATATGGCAGTAGTCTTGACTGAAACGTCATCAGCATCCCGTCAGTCAGCTCTGCCATGAGATTGAGATGAGATTCATCCATCCTACACTACCAGTTTAAAGTCAGACCAACTGAGTGTCAACATGTTGAAGAAACAAGACAAGCTTGGACAAATTGTAAAAATCCTTAAGTTTTTCCGTTTATCTAACATTGAAACTTTGTGTTCGTCTAAATCTTTCCATGCGACCAACCACATGGAAGCCATAGAGGGAGTGATTGTCCCGCAAACCATCTCCAAGCGCTGCGCATGCCGCACAATCAAGTTGGCAATAGCTGAGGTCACAGTGATAAAGAGTTGCGGACTCCTCACGTTGGAAGAAAACATTCGGCCAACACTCGCGACAATTGACTCACTCCCAACACTCGCCGTGACTCACTTGACTCACTCCCAGCACCTGAAATACTTGCGCCATGGCTTTAGCAGCTGGCAGGCCATCAGACGCCATCGGATTCCATGCCACATCCACATCTGCCAATTGCCCACCTGGCAATCTACACTGCAACACCCCACTAAAGCAAATTTGACCTCTTAAAGTTCTATGAAAGTGCAGCAATGTAGCATTCATGGCCATTATAGCTGGGCACCTGTGCGGACGTTCTCCAGAATGCCGCGAAAAAGTGCTGCCATGCCATATCCTACGTCAACTGGCAACCCAAATATGAAAATCAATCAATCACAGCAGCCCCGCAGTCTAAGCAGCAACGACAGTCCAAACCCGAACGGGCAAAAAGCTGTAAAACGCGGAAAAACTGAAAAATCTATATAAACACAAAGAAACATGAGGAAGTGGAAAAAATGCTATTGGATCAGATCGAAGCTGCAGGAACCCACCCGACATTTAGTCCAGGCCTGTGATGCGATTGCGTCTGAGTGAGATCCTGGAATGACACATCGACATGACGGACGCAATCACGTCGGGCCACTGGTGCAATCACATCGCGTGGTTCCGCAGCTTGATTTTGAATTTGTAGAGAAAACAAATCATCATCTACAACTTCTACAATGTTACAACGTACAAGTTACTACAATATCTCAAGTTCGGGCTACTACCTGGTGCAAAGAATTTGTGATCGAATAGCAAGCCTGTGGAATTTTGGAATTTCTCGAGATAGCCGGCTGCTGGGAGCTGAGACTTGGTCCCGCCTTGTCAACTGACTGTGTCCTGCAATCAGCTCGCCGATGTGCTGCCCATCCTGCTTTCTCCAAGATCCATGCGCACAAGGTGAGAATGGCATACACAAAAGACAAATAAACTTGTAGAGTAAGAAAGTACCAAAATCTTACCAGAACTTCCAACAGCATTCAACAATATCCAACATCCCTATACACAGCGTTTGGTCGACTCGCATGGAGTCTGAAATCTCGCCTGCAACGCATTCTGCTGAAGGTCCAAGCGCAAAAGACCGTCACAATTCTTCAAGGCAGATGCCAAACAAGATGCAGCATCGTCGTTCAGCAAATTTGCCTCGCAAATGTCGTTGATGTCTTCGCACTTTACACGAGTGTCTTTGCACTTCAGTCATGCAAAATAACAATGATTCCATCTTCGATCTTCTATTATCTTCTATTGGGATGTGCGCGAAGCAGTGGGCCATTTCTTAAACTTGGAACTTAAACAAGCGATTTCAGCTTCAGTGCTTGAGATATTGTTCATCTTTGTTCATGTTGTTCATGTTCAATGTGTTTTCTGTGTTTTCTTTCCGGATGTGATTCCCATATGACCTAGACCAATTGGACCAATGTCACTGGAGCTATGCTGCCGAGCTTCAGAGAGATCCAAGCGCCTGAGTTGTTCAAAGGACCGGTCTTCCAAAGCATGTCCCAAGCTGCGAGCTCCTCTGTAAAACGTTGCAAATCAAAAAACGTTTAGGTGCCTTGGAGTCTAAATTTCTAAATGCTGAACTCAAAAATATCTTGTTGATTTGTTGGTTCTTAGATATCAGATATAGTTGACATAGCTGTGACATGCATCGTCTGCATCGTCCTGGGAAACCAATTTCGTTCTTTGTCAAATCCAAAGCCTCAACTTCCTGCCCAAGCGAACATGGCTTTACGCCAGCGGAAAAGGGCTTCAAACTTCAAGATATTAAAATTGTAACTCCCAGGTTCCTTGATGAAGAAACTCCCTCTTGTCAAATTGCACGAATCAACAGCATGACAATGCTATTGGAATTGTGCTTCTGGAGAGCTGCAAGCTTTGCAACCTGGAAAGAAACACTTCCATCCAAACACGCAAACACTCCAAACGCGGCTCGACGTCCTGAAGGATCTTTGCCAGGTGCTGTGCACCACGATCTCGCATGCGTGCATCGCGCAGGCGCCAGCGTCGGATCTGTGTCCAAGGCACCAGCTCTGAGTCCCTCGAATTGGTCGATTGGTCAAACAATTTTCAGACGTTCAAAAGTATCATGTTACATGTTAGTCGAAATTCGTATCACGTCGTATCTCATAATATAATGTGGTAATTATGTCATACAATAATACATCATGATAGTATCCGTTCCATTTTATGGTATAGCCTGATCAAATGAATTTGATGAGGGAAAGGGATCGAAAAGTGACAGAGGATTTGGACCTGAAGTATGAGTAGGACGATGAGATTCATGAAAAACAAGCATGACGAGAGTATGACCTGTAGTAGTATTGGAAAATATCCGTGCAATTGAAAGAACCCCAAAAACATGGATAGCAGGACCAGGAGCATGCAGAAACAACATACACAAAGGGGCGCACATGTTGAAAAGTACATGCAATCCAAGACAAGAGACTCAAGAGACTCAAGAGACTCGGATTCTGCATGGTGAAAATGATGACGATTGAATCTGAGGGCATGGACATTCATGGAGACTGAGATTCCAACGCAAAAACCGCCGCCAACTGATCATCTCCCAAACCACAGGAACAAAGATCCAAAACCTTTCAAGCTTTGCTTTGACACTTGACAGTTTCAATAGTTTCACGTTTCAGATCGTTTCAGGCTTCAGCAATCCCCAGGGATCCTTAGCATATTTTCAACGAAGGAACTCCTGGAATGTGTTCTGAAGACTTTTGCACTTTTGCAGTTCTCAACTCTCAAAGTCAACTACCAAGATTGACCAAGTGACCTGTCCGGACACAGCATCTTTGACTTTACTCATGAACTTCGGCAGCAGGCGGTTTTCGAAGCAAACCTTCTCATAGGCGGTCAACTCTCCTGGCAAAGAGGCGATAAAATGCGACAATGAAACCCACTTATCCTAGACTCCTAGACCAATAAAACGCTGCATCGGCAGACAGGTGACAGTATTCATCATCTCAACATTCATTCATTTGAATCCATGTTTGGAGGGTTCCCATGATGTGTTTTTGTAGCTATTCATATAGTCCAATGTGTTCATTCCGGTCATGTCAGTCATGCTTGTCACGGCTACGAGGAATCTGGACTTTGCACCGAGGCACTTTGCGGCGCTAGAAATTCTGCGGTGTCTTGTCTTGGTAACCTGCAAAGCTGCGTGTGTCAAACCAAGTCCTGAGTGTTAAAAGATGCCAACTGTATCTCGATCAAAAACACCATTTCAAACAATTTCACAATACCTGATCCATCTTCATACAATTTTGTCTTCTTGTTTGCACCTTGCTTCCTGTTCTTTCACTTCCAGCTCTCCTGGCAAAAAGACCTGCCAAGGACGAAAAGAGACAAAAGGTACGAAGAAAATTCACGCTTTCAGACTGTGCTGGCCACGGTGCCTGCTTTCTCTGTCGAAGGGCTCGGTCCTGAGAAGTAGCAATGGAAGTGTGCAACCAAAGAGCTTAGGCGATTTCATAATGAAGGGGTGCAAGGAAGACATGATGGAAAACAAAGCACCATGTGAAATGCCTCTGGCATCAACAAACCTAAATTCGGTACAAACGCATACTATAGTACATACCAGCGTAAGTATGTTATACTAGTGTGCATACAGGACTGCCAGCTGAGTAAACTTAACAAAACCGGAAGACCTCTGACTAATTGGGGTAAATATGTTATGAACATGTTCTTGTGTCCTCGTTTTAGAGACAACAACCTCTGAATGCACAAAATCAAATAAAAGACTCTGAAGGCGCTGGAGGTTGTGTTTGTTCATGTTTCTGCGCTGGTCCCTTCTGCGAAGTCCTCCACTGCTTGGGCTGCTGCCAATCTCCAGTCGCGCACCGATGACAGTTTCTTCTTGTCCTTGATGAATTGCGCTTGTTCTGCAGGACCTGTGCCTTCATTGCGCATTCTGGTCAAAACAGAGCCCACAAAACCCATCGTAGATAGGGTAGTTACCGTGCTTGTCTTCGTGAATACAAACTTTTGCTGCACTGGACGTATTAAATGCTTCTATAAGAGTTGCAAACTGAAGCGGAGTGTTCATGTGTTCATGCTGCAATGAAAGCCACTAACGGCACCTGACGCATTCGACATCTCTCGCCGGATCCCATAACCTGGTCTCGATTTTTGCAGACATGTTGTCGATGAGAGTCGACTTCGTCACTAAGTTTCTTGCCGGAATCGCTTCCCAAATCAGAGCGGCTTCTCTTTATGCGTGGCTGCGAACTCACCCTGCTCAAGTTGTCCTGCACTTCATTTCGCGTGCATGTACACATATCATCACATATCATGTATATGTAAAATATACTCTGTCCTTCCAAATGTCGAAGTTTAACTCTGCATTTGCGTAGATTCGATGTTTACCAAACAAATGCCATGTTTCACTTTTGCAAGCTTTGGCACGCTTTTGTCAGCTGCGAAGCTTCATATTCATATAATTTCTATGATATATATATATATATTATATATATATATATTTACATTATATAGAATAGACATAGATATTACAGTAAACTCAGTAATCAGTAGACTATTCATGCTAGTTTCTTTATTCGACCTTTCACGTCTTCTCGTGTCTTCTCGTGTCTTGTCCCTGCACTGCTTGACATGCACGCTGAGGACTACAGTAAAGAAAATGCCCCATTGAGATTATGAAAAAAAAGGCGTCAATATGGAAAACAAAGCAAACGCAAGAAAACCGGTTCAGTCCTGCTTCTCCACAGAACACTCTTCATACAGCTTTTCGCTAACCAACTGCTTTGCAAGCTGCCCTGAAATGACAACAGAAGTGGTGCAGTTTCCAGGTGCCAAATTCTGCTGTGATCCAACTTCAGTTGCAAGGAACCGGCTGTCCTTGAATCTGGACGTGTGAAAATGCAGATCTAAGCAGGCGTGAAATAGCTGACCAAACTATGCATGCAAATGTGGCACCATATTTCACCTGGAATGTAAAAGGGATCTATAGAATATTTCAGAAACAACAATTTCTGAAATCTGTCTTTGAATTCTGATTCAAACACTGACCAATTGATAACCTTGCTACTGTGAAATCGTATAGGTTGTATATGAATGTATATGATACAAGATTTCATGATATTTATGATATTTCATGTCTCTTTGCAAACTTTTGTGTGGATTTGCACCACTCAAGCTTTATGAAGCTCGCCTTTCTGATGTCGCAGAGTGGGCAGCTGTGCACTAGCACTCGTATGTAAAATGCCTCCCCCTGCATTTGCCAAACAGGTGGCTGCTGGGAAGATTAGGACGTGTACGAAACTTAGATTTTTTTTAACAGACTCTGGTGGAAAAGGATCTTTCGTAACAGCAATTCAGGAGAACAACATTCTTTTTGCCTCGTGGAGTATGACTTCATCCTGTAAATCAAATGTATTTGTAACCTGGGATTCTTTTGCAAGTTCACTCTTTCAATTTCAGGCACGACTGGCATGTCTATAAGTTTATAGAAAGTCTTTAACATGAACAACGTGCGACCACACATTATTCAAATCCAACATATAGAATACTAAGTCTAGGTACTTCCCGGCGGGATCAGTGGCTGTGAGATATCTCTGTTCTCACCTTTTACAAGAAAACCTGCGGATGATGGATGTGTTTGTTTTGTCAGTTTCTTCAGACCCGAGGCCTTCGTCCTTGTCAAGCGGCTCCAATGTGGCATTGGACTTCCGTGTGCGCTTGACCTCTGTCCTGACTTGTCCTGCTTGACAGACTCTGAAGTGTCCAGACCAAGAGGACAACTCTCAAGCCGATCGTGTCTGCGCGTGTTGTCTGGAAACCGTTAAAGGCCATCGTCAAGATATCTATCAAGATGACGAACATTGACGAACCAACCAAGAATCTGATAGAAGATAAATTCAAGTTGTCCAGCTTCGGATGTAAGTTGAAGTCATCATGTAAGCTACAAACAGCGGCATGAAACAAAGTCAAAGATGTCAAAGTCAAGAAACAACGTGTCTTACGTGTCTTTTTGACTTTCAAACGTTGAAAACAACGCGTTTTCCATTTCCCCATTTCCCCATTTCCCGTCCTCTTGGCCCAAGCCGTGGAGCTGGACCGCTCATCGAGGTCAGCTCCAACACGGGCAACACGAGCAACGTTTCGGCATTGCAAAATCGTGCTTTGCAAAATCGAATTCCAAGAAAAAACGGAAACAAATCAGATGATCAGCATCAAATTATGATCGAATACAAGAATAAAATAATCAGGGAATATTAGGTATCAGTATATGCCCAAGTCATGTCCAAACTTAGAGCAGTTTTACCTTCCACAACAAAAAGGAGGCATGATTTCATATCTTGCCTTTCATCTCAAACAAATTTGTCCAGTCATGACTTCCCATTTGACGTGGATGTGACGGTGAGACACCTTGAAGCGGAAAGAAATGTGGGACAAATTTGTCAATTTCTCAGATTGCTTGTGGACGAGGTCCCGAGCAGAGCTTACAATGCAGCTCAAAGATGCTCGAAAACACGGCCTTTCAAACCTTTCAGACTTTCCATTCTCTCCAATTCTCACTTTGACTTCGAGATCTTGGATCGATTTCAAATTCTGCTGAGACTTGTCTAGATGTCAGGGAGAAACTGGATTCTGGCCCCTTGCCTGACTCTTTCGCTTGCTTGACAGCCTGAACGACTCAACGCACAATCCATCTCAAAATGGAAGTGGCTTGCGGCTTGCATTTGCTTAATCAATTAAACATAATTAAACCTTTTTAACCCCATCTTATCTCTGCATCTTTTTTCGCACTGGCAAACGTGTTGTCCTTGTGAAACGTGTCTGCCAACTTATTCAGCCATTAGCGGCACCGAGGCATATCGAGGCACCAAGAGACCAAGAGACTGAGACCGAGTTCGAGATGTTCGAGTTTCGTGCGAGTCATCTTCTTTCTTCAACGATGTTCAACGGACTTAAGGCATGTGAACATATCATTTAAGAACACATAATACATTTAATACGACCATGTCGGATTTCTGATGAATTCGAAAGTCTTCCTATCTGTGTTTCGGAAGTGTCGACGGTCACAGGGCTGCAACTCACAATTCACTTGTGGACTGAGATCTGCGATGATCCGCGATACCTCAAGAGGCTAGAGGTCCGAAGATGTTCGACGATTTTTGAAAATCTCAATGTTTTAACCTTTTCCCAGTCTTCCAACACTGCGAATTGGAAACCTGTGGAAACTCATGGAATTTCACGTCGCATCCAAGCTGCGTGGCATTCACAAGAAGTCGAACTTTGACTTCTCGGCCTAACATCTGGTGATGCGTTTGAGTGCGCAAAGATCGTCGAAGATCAATCAAAAACGTGGCTGTGAGAAACTTTGAATCTCACCAAATCCATCTGCCTGCCGGCTCTCTGGTCTTCTCTCTTCTGATCCATACCTTAAAGGCTTAGTCAGTGGTTTCCCCCATTGCCACAAGTCACGATCAAAATGATCAAATGACGCAGACTTACGAACAATGTATCAAAATGACCTATCATTGTGATTCATTTTTTGACACGTCACATCTGTTCATTCAGAACCAAGTTGGCATGCCAGCCCTGAATCAATGTGTGCAAACGAGCATCTGCACTTGGTCAATTTGCTTTGTGACCACGAAGAACTGCGGTGCATTCGACTCATCAAGCATTTGAAACTTGAAGCCGCCCAGGCCTGCAATTCACACAATTCACATCGCATCTCCAATAGTCTTTGCAAACTCGGCTTTTGAGCCGCACCTCCACCGCCTCCGCCTCCACCGCCACCGGGGCCAGCAGAAACGGCAGGACCAGGAGCTGCCTATGGACGAGAAACATGATTCGAATGAGTCACAAGCCCACATCGTGAAAAAGCGATGCAACTTAAAAGTCATTGGCAAACCAAGCACTCTTTGGATCCTTTTAAAGTGTTTGTGTAGTTTGCACCTTGACAAAGAACGATATCTTTTGATATCAAAATTACATCTAAACTAAAGTATTACAATACAATATGTCATATATCAAAAAGTACACAAATAGCAAATACTGGCCACATACAGACTGAATGAGAACTCTTCATGTCCCGTCCTGCTTGTTCATCTGGTTTGCCTCGGAGTGCAAATGCTATTCAAGCCATTCGCATTCCGATGCTTGGAATGAAAGCCATTCAGCCAACAACAGCTATTCCCACGTCCAAGGCACAGCAACTTTGCCAGCGGCTGCTCCAGCAGCACCACCTAGGAGTCCTGACGGATCGATCGGTCACACTGGGTAGGTAAAACAACCCAAGTTGTAAAAAGAAGAAGAAGAAGTGACACACTGACAAGCAATAAGCAAAGCACAAGCAAAACGTATCAAAACATGCTGATTCGGTGTTGCACTCCTGCCATCTTGCAATTCATATTGCAAAGCTGTTTCTCGATCGTATCTACCTTTAGCCAGGATCATGTTGGTCATGGTCTGCTACTTGTCACACCTTCATATCATTGTTTGCCTAACAACAGAAATGCCTCAGTGCCTTCACGTTTATGTTGTTTGTGCGTTGTTTTTTACGGTGTTCTCCTTCATTTGTTGAAAGTCTTGAAAAGGTTCACAAAGTAACCCAGTGCAGTCAATGCAGTCAGTTTGCCATCTTCTCCATCTTTTTCATGCCATCTTCCTCAGCCTCTTCATCGGCAGCGTCTTTCCTTTTGTAAGTGCAACTTGCAAGTGAACACACATTTTCCAACTTACCCTGTCGCACTGAAAACCCGTCCCTAGAATCCTTATTTGTCAAATGAAAACCGGCACCTGCACTGGAGCAACAAGATACTTCTGGCGGTTGTCATCACAAGAACTTTCAACAGTTTGACTTTGACAAACCGCTACCAAGCATCTCATCCTTTTTCATCAGCATGCCTCAGCAAGGTGCCATGAAAGAATTTTCAGAAGGATTTCATCTTAAGATGTTTCTTCAATAAAAACAGATGACGACATTGACATGTAACTTCAGAACCTCAGCATGAGCGGATCCGAGCAGCTAAAGGGGTTCATGGCACCGATCATGCCGCTCAGTGCCCCTCCGACTCCACCAGGGCATTTCGCAGCACCTTAGAGGCGATGCACCAAAATGAATCAAAGATGTGGAAAGATTTTGTCAAAACAAAGTTTACAAAATTTGACTTACTCTTCAATTTTTCTCAATTTGTCAATTGCAGCTGATGTCCAGAAGCCTCTCTTTTCTTTTCGACAGAAGAAGGCCTATTTCTTTTGACATTGAAGCGGTTAGCATTCATATGCTCTTACGCTAAGGATACATGTATATTTGCCATTTAATTCCATGTGCCAGGAAGTCAAAAAGCCTTGGTCAAAAGGGTGAATTTCGGCACCCTGCTGAAGCATCTTGATGACAAGCCACACATCATGAAGGCTAAGCCACCACCAGCAGCTGCGCCACCTGCCATGGCCATACCACTGCTTACCATCGAAGTTGGCTCTTCCACCTGCCCAGTTTTCACAGAAAACAAGGCATATGCTGCTATAAGATCAAAGTTGTGAAAGAGTTCAATGAATTTTCAAAGACAAAAACGGACAGTTTTCTTTTTTGACGTCTTTCGAAGCAGCGCGATAGCTTGATCAAATTGCTTACATTCACAACCGTTACCCGTTACAACCATGTAGATCAAGGTGAACAAGAATGACGGCTGGATGCCTGCGTCGACAGCCCGCCCCCTGTGCCCAGGACCGTCCTTGCTGCTTTCGTGATTGCATGATGCAAATCAATCCAGCAGTTCCGTAGATCCAAGAGATTTCCGAAAGTGTACACTGTGCTAAACTGCGTAACCCAGGTCGAGTATAGTAGCAAAACATGCTATGCTACTACACAGCTATACAGGATGAATAAGGTGTTGTAAGACCAAGGATCTTGAGCACAGGCATTGCCATCCGCAACCTTGCCCTTTCGGCCTCACAATTTGGTCACGGACAAATCATGACAAACATAAATACGAAAGACATATGAAAAAACATGAAAAAACAGTGACCCCCTCACTGCTTAAGATAGACTTCCATCACAGTCTTTCCTGCCTTTCTTCGGCCGAAAGTCCACCGGCTACATATGGAGGAACTGCTTCTTTGAGCCGGCTACAGTCGTTGGTATGCTTGGGTGCAAACGAAAACATCAACTTCCAATAGCAATGCACCATGAAAGCAATTCCAAACCTTCATATAGCATCATACCATGTATAATTGTGATTGACTTCATGCCGCTGTTACTCGCTCTTGGCACGTCAGGTTACAGTAAAATGTAAGACTACAAAATATGAGTATGTCGAGTAGGTTTAAGACTTCAAATGTGCACCTCGGATGGCTTTGCCTTCTGCCTGCGGGGTGAAGCAATGCAAGTCACCTCTACCTGACCCTTTCCAAGCTTCCAAAACTTTCAATCCAACAAATTTAAAGCTCAGACAACATCTGGACATGAGCATATATTTCATCCGTATATACTATATATATATATATACACACATACACATATATATCTAGATATACGTTCATTAGGTGGACGCACAATAAATTATGTCAAAGAAGCAGGGTACAAAAGCCCAGGATGTTAGAGTCTGCAACTTGATACGACGACTGCCGTGGCGCCCTGCCTCTCACTTCGCCTTACCTGATGAGTAATCACAGCTTAACGAAGTGAAAAATGCCATGAATTCCAAAGTGCAAATCTGAAGACACAAAGAACCTGTAATACTTGGATGACTACCCTTGGTGTCTACCATTTAACATGTTTTCAAAATACGTCCCCACAACATTTAAATCTAAAGGGTACTTTGTTCTCCCCAAGTTGTAATCCAACATTCCTGCAAATGATCTGAAAGGATGGGAAAACACAAAAACTGAATTCTGAATTCTGGAAATTTCGTTCAAAAAACGATGAAAGGCGTCTTCCGTCTTCCCCATTTTCAGGGCTCCGTTCGCGTTTCCAAGGAGTTGCCTCTGAAGAGCTGCGGGATGCAGAAGCCTTGACAGCGATCTTGATATCGAAAGGAATGTCAGATTTCAAACAAAAGATATGAAGAATTCTGAAGAATCTTGGAAAACATCACTTTCTTTTGTAAAAATATAACATCAAGAAAGCATCTTTTCACGTTTCATACCCTTGCCTCCACTCCTTCCGGCTTCACCTCACTCTCATTCCCCTTGCATTGTGCAGCAAAGCATTGTGTAAGTGCAAATGTGGTGATTTCACTGCCACCAAAATCATTGCTGACAGAAAAGCCAGGGAGCCTTTGCCGAAGATGCCCTTAGCATGCAATGTACAAGACACTCATGCAGAAATGGATTGGAAACAACAAGATACATTTCACTCCTTTAAGAAACCTTGGGGACAACGGGACATGTCCGTGTCCTCGGGTCCCGTACCGTGAGAGCGATGGGCTGTTAACAAAGTACCTGCAGAGTAAACATGGTTAAGACATGCAAGACATAGAACATGAAACAGGTACCACAGGGAGTACACAGCTCTCCATCACGGCGTTGATTCCTATTCAACAGTTGAATATTGTAACATTAAAAACAATTGGCCGCCAAACAATAATTTGGCAATGATTGAAGTGCACCCCAAATGCCATCCCTTCACCGAAGGGAGTCTTGCTGTTAGGGATCTAAGACTTCCAATACAAAGACACGAGCATCCTGTTCAACTTTTAACGCCTTTCGCACTAAGGCTGAAAGAAGTATTGGAAACAGTATGTCAAAGAAGTTTGGATGTTTTTGGCAATGTTTTGACTGTACGGACCTCGCCGCTTCCAAGGCTCTTTGCGCAGCCACCAGAGCTAGGTTTAGCTCCTGTGCCTCATCGCTCAAGTCCTAAGTCTCGGGGCTGAAGATATTTACATCGATTTGCACACAAGCTGTAAGTGATCTAAATGTGCTGAGTCATGTTGCCCTGTATCTGAAAAACAACCCGAATGAATCGAATGCGATCGGAATCCAAGACTTCAGTAGTTGCCTATTAATAGTCAACTAAGAAAACAGGCCGAGTGAAAACAACGGATTCAGAAACTACATATTTCATCATATTTCTCAAGGAACAATGTTTGTTGTCCATTGGCCCTTTCTTGATCGATCCTGTCATATCCTGTCACACTTTGCAAAAAGGCAAGAAAAAACTACACAAAAAATGGCTGAATGGCCTTTCTTTCGGTGTGGGTTGGAACCACCTGCCGTGGCCGAAGCTTCCACAACAATAACTACCACACCAGAAGAAGAGGAAGAAGAAGAGCAACAGCAACAAAAAACAGCAGCAACAACAACACCAAAAGATATTTGGAAAACCCTCCTCTTTTCATGAAGAAGTTATCATTGACTTTATTTCTGCACCCATGAAAGCTCTTTACATTCAGAAGAGCCATCCAAAGAGCAGTTAGGCAAGCCAGACTTGAAACATGTCAAAAATAAAAACAATCTTTAGGGACTGTGTCCTCAAAATCCACGAATGCCAAATGCTTTCGGTTTGTGTTTGAATTATCCAACTTTCTCCTTTTGCAAACCTCAAAGATTCCCTCAATTCAAAGTGCGAATGAGATTTGAGTGGAAAGTAAAATCAAAGTGAGATAACTTCATTGCAGTGGATTTAAGTCTCCCTCATGCAGTCCTCGTCTCCGCCGAAAAAAGTGGATGAGGTTTGCATGAATTCATCGTGAACCTGCCAGTTTGCATCAAGATTTATTCTCAAATTTGTTTCACTGATCTTGCTGGCAACTGCATGCTTTTCTTTGGACAAAACGGGTATAGCTCTGTACTTTCCAACAACATGAGTAAAAATGAGGCAATGCAATTCATGAAACCACAATGCCGCACATTGTCATGAACACTCTGCTTTCAAATCGTGCCTCTTCGCAGCTGTTCATGACACACGGTAGGCTCAAAGCTATTTCAATCAATTTCACGATGTCTTTCCACTTATTCTGACTGATCAAACATTGGACCTTTCTTGGCAGATCTGTGTCACATGAATACCAGGAAATTCGAGCAGCTGCGAAATTACACGTGTTTGAATGGAATGTATCTGGATCCAAGTTGAAGAGTTAATCGTGATTATATAATTGATCTTGGCTCCACACTTAGTCTCGTTTCTGGATTTTTTGAATATGCATGTACATATACAAAAATGTGATATGTCTGATCTGTCTTTATCAACGTGTAAAAAGAATCCTATCAACAAATCCGGTACACAACAAGAAAAACAACTTTTTCGTCCGGAGGACTTTGCCCCGTTTACGAATGAATTGAACTCGAAACTTCTGATTTTCAGTTCAAGAGTTTGCTCAGACCCGGTGCACAAGCATCCAATCTCAAGCACAAGGCCCGACAAATTGAATGAACTTCTGACTCCCTGACGTAAACCATGATAACTGCCAAGCACACGAAAGACACCAAATGCAAGGCAGTGCAAAGAATCAGTGCATCAGCGTTTCAACGCATCAAGCTCTGAATCCGCAGACTTTTCTCCATTGGCAAGTTCATTAAAGGGCAGCCCGCGCACCTGAGAGGTGTTCTAACCATTTTTGGTTTCCACACAATAAGCCAAACCTTACGGCAAAACTTAGCGCGTTTACGTTTCTCTGGTTTTTAGCTTACGACAGGTATGTGTTACGTTCCCCTTGTTGGAAGTACAGTATACTTTTGGGGACGTCCGGACATTTAGTGAAACCATGTGAAACCAATCTGATGGGCCAGGGTTCACTTCTTTGTTGTATTCGCTTACGGCGGGCTTACGTTTCGCTTGCGGTTTGCAAGCGGCCAGGATTCGTGTGTTTTTGGATTTTCCAAATCCCTACAAGTATACAAAGATACAATGAGATACCAGTAGTACCGCACAAGGCGGTGGCGGAAGTTTCAAGAATAGGAAACGTATAGGAGAGATTGATTGCTGTGAGTGACGGATGTCAGAGCAAAAACATTGACCAACTGACTAACTAGCTAACTGACTAATTGACTGATTGACTGTCTGATTAACTGAGTAATTGCCTAAGTGATGAACTGACCTATTGACTGACTGACTGACTGATTGGTTGACTGGTTGATTAACTGACGAACTGACTAATTCACTTACTGACTGGCTGACCGCCTGACTAACTGAAACTTGATTATCTGACCAATTGACTAACTGACTAACTAACTAATTAACTAGCTAACTGACTAACTGACGAACTGGCTGATTGACTAACTGATGAACTGACTAATTGACTAATTTTTCGACATCAGAACTTCAAAAAGTGCTCCAAGAATGAGGTGTTTTGTACATTTTGACTTCAGAATGTGCTTTTCGCCACAGCGGCGTGCAATTTTTCGACATCAGAACTTCAAAAAGTGCTCCCAGACCAGTTTTTTAACATTTTGACTTCAAAATGTGTGTTTCGCCACAGCGGCGTGCAATTTTTCGACATCAGAACTTCAAAAAGTGCCCGATCCCGTCAGTTTTCAAACATTTTCACTTCAAAATGTGTGTTTTGCCACAGCCGCGTGCAATTTTTGATTTCTCCTCTGAGCACCGACCTCCGCGCCCGCCGCTTTAACAGGCCTACTTTTCGACTGACCCGACACACGAGTCATTGAAAAAACACAGCATTTCGCGACTTCTCTAACATTTGGCGCGGATGTATCTTCTTTCTTCTGACTTTCGCGCTATTGCATCTTCTTTCTGCTGACTTGACTACTCTACTCTGCTTTTCAACTGTCCATATTGTCGGAAGTTTCTATTTAAAACTTCCTTCGGCAATAAGTGAAATTGGATGCGAAAGTGATCTTTCATAATCTTGCAAGATTCGTTTACGGCAACCTTACGGCAATCTGATCTTAAGCATGATTCGCGCCAGACCTTCGGGATACCTGACGACCTGCAGGAAAAGCTTACGATGGGTAAAGCCGAAATGTGACCGATACATATTTTGAATTTAGAACGCTGCTCAACAGGTTTGCACACAGAAGAGATTATAGTATTAAGATTACTAAATATGCAAAGCAGAAAAGCTCAATTTGATCAGCCAAGGCTCGTTTTGGCATGACATTAAAACGGATTGTTAAACTCCAAGACGATTTAGAATGCGTAAAGGGCAACAAGTTATGCAAAAAACGGATATGAACCATGCACCAGTGACAACAGCTAGCAAAAAGAAAGAATCCTCCACGTCGCCTCAAAGCCAGAGGATCCATGTGCAGTGCAGCATGCTATCTGCGCTGCCCAGGAAGGATGCTGCGGCTGCAACTTGGTCCTACGCCCAGTTACCCAGCCGCACACCTACCCCAACCACCCACCCGCAAGCAGTCCTCTGTGAGGCGTCCCGCGCTTTTGCGGAACAGAGCTTCTTTGAGCTCCGTCTGGGAGGCTGGGTCACGGGTCCACCGTGCCCACCCCCAATTCATCTTGCGGAAGCCAGCGCGGCTCCAAAAGCCGGCTGCTTTTCGATCCTTTGGGGTGAGGGCCAAATACACCTCACCCCGTCGCCTCGCTTCGGTGATCATCGCATTGATGATCACCGTGCCTCCGCCGCTGCGTTCGAAGCACCCTACACCGGACACCCAGTGTCCGTAGGGTGCTTGCGTCCACGCAGCTCCTCCGAGGACATGGACTGCAGCGAAGGACTCTGGCCCTCTTGTGCTGCCTCCTTCTCCTCTGGCTTTCTTCATCCTCCATTCAGTCGGTCGTTCAAAATACGACGAGACTGGACGAAGATAGGTGGAGGGGGTGCCATCAAGGCGACCAAGTCTTCAGCTGCCCTCCACATCTACGTCCGACCCGTCCTCCAGGAAGTCTCGCCACGCTTCATCCTCGTCAAAAAAACTAATTTGTTCATCGCAGAGGCATTGTTGTGCAAAATATCAAACTGCTTCAATTCCCGGGTTGCAAAGCACCAAATGACCAAGTGAACCATGCAAAACATGTCTTTCATCTCGCAAGGCCACAAGGAATTACTGACGCTGCCAGTTATGCATCAGGTACGCGGCCACAGTGCCAGCTTACGCGTGGGGGTTCCAGTAATTAGTTTGCTTATGCTCCAGCTTACGCGGACTTACGCTCCTCAGGGTTTCGCTTATGACCGCGTCCCTTCCTACCACATGAATGGGGGTCTAAAGCATGGCTCAAGTCGGCACAATTCCTGTCAAGGTTCCTCTAGGTGTGTGAATGAGATATAGGACATTTATCGCAGAAACAGCAATATCCGCACAAATAAGCTACCTATTTAAAATCTGTAGAATACTGTAGACTAATCACACGAGCCTGTCATGTATGATTCACTGAGTTCCCAGGTCAAGATCTCATCATGTGGAGATGAGTTTGAAAAAGAAAATCAGATCGGGTATACCAGTACTCCGCCATGACTACTAAACACACAAAACAATGCTTTTGAAAAAAGGAACGGTCCCTTATCCCAGTCAAACTTGGTCACATTTCTTCCATTCCCACCGAGCAGCATACAAGAAGCCATGGCCACGGAACCACAACGCTCTGAGAAGACGGTCCTCACGGTGCTTGTGTAGACCAACAAATTCCCGGTGCCAGGAGACGTAGCATGCTTCATCAACAAAAGGAATGAGACATGTGAAGACCCGAAATGTGCAAAACCATCTCCTCTCATAACCTTGTACAATAGTACTTGAGCCTTTGTGGGATAGTTAGGTTTGCCCCTAACCTCTTTTCAAGAAGCATTTGCATTTGGGGGTCAAACATTTTCTGCATAGCTCGTACTGCAGTTTTGAAGGCCAAGTCTCCCATTAACAAAACTCAGGAATCTGGGACACTGGACTTGCAGTGGAAGTCTCGATACGCTCACCGCCTCGAATCTTGACAAATGCATCATGAGGCTTCTTCTACACTTGAAACCCAAGGTATCAATCAACTGAATGCCTTCCACACAAATCAGAAATCCAAAGAGCTACATGGCCACAGTTCACAGTTGCCACCAAGTTGACACCAGTCTTGTTGTTTACACAAGAAATGGCTGGATGAGAAAGAATCGACTTGAGGGTGGGGGTGAACGAAGGCTTGGGCACCACCATCACCAGCAGCAGCAGCACCAGCATTTCACTGACTTGGCAAAAAACAAAACCACAAAACCCTTTGAAGCTCAAACACTTGAAGCCTAGCAGCCAAAGGCGTCGTGCAGCGTTGATTGAATTAGCGGCACACACGGTCCGCCGGCACACACGGTCCGCCAGTGATGCTGTAAGCCAAAGCAGCCACGCCATGTCCGAGTGATGTCTGACTTTGGTGCAGCTGTCATCATGCAGAGACATTGAAATGTCAAACAAAAATCACCAAATGGATGGTGGCAACAGGATATTTGTGCATTCTACTGAAAGGGAAGTACATTTACTGATGTTTCTTCTATATCTATCAAGATTATCAAGAAAAATGATTGCTATCTTATTCGTCGGTGTCAAGTGCAGAGTGGGGAATTTTCCGTTGCCTTGCGACGCATTGCAGACCGTCCGGATGCACCAGGCCATCGCGAGCGCATCGGCAGTCTCTAAATTCGACTCGACTTTTGGACTTTTGGAAGGTGAAACATTCGTTCTAAGACCGAGCCAAGAGCAAGCACCAAAGTTATGAAACGATCTTCTTTGAGAAAAAGCATACAAGCAAAACTCAAAACGAATCCGACATCCACAAAAAAAGTGCAAACAAACATCAAGCAATCAATGAATCAATCAAACAAACAAAATACATGCAAACACTGCTGCTCAAAACATGAAAATCATTCAACAATGGAAAGAAACACACAAACACAATGCTTTAGAAAAAAAACAAACAACACTCAAAAAGACATGCATTCCCACTTTTAAAAAGCAAAAAGAACATACAAACAACGCTTCCAACAAAAAACATGCAAATAAAAAACAAAAGAAACATATCAAATATAAACACAACCCTTTCGAAAGAAATGCAAACACTGCCTCTGAAAAACTGCAAACAGAAGTCGAAAAACATACAAACAACGCTTGCAAAATCCGATGCACACCAAAATCAAAAGACACATGCAAAAAATGCTTGCGGAAAACAAGAAAGGAATAGTGTCGGGAAAACAAAAATCCGAAAAAAAGAAAAAAAACAGAATGGTTCCAAACAGGCATGCAAACAAAAAATAAAAAACATGCAAACTGTGCTTTGGGGGGAAAGCAAGCAAAAAATTGCTTGGAGAACAAAAAAACATGCAAAGGATGCCCAAAAACATGCAAACAATGCTTGCAAATAAACATGCAGACAACGCTTCCAATAGACCTGCAAAGAAGAACCATGCTTGATAAACAGCGAACCAAGATCAAAAAAAACAAAACACGCAAGCATGCTTCAAAAAACGACTTTATATAGAGGGGTTTGCCAATTTGGAGCTGTGCGTGGCGGCGATTTCAGTTCCTTGAGCCCCTTTCACCCAAGAGAATCTCCTGAGTTATGAAAAGGATTGAAAAAGCAAGTGATTGAAATTCAGGTATACAGAAGTGCTACAGTAATAAACATGTCAAAAATAGTTGAGTTCTCCAAAAGTCCAGGAACGAGTTCACTGTAGTTATGGAGGCTTGGGTCAGAAGAGAATGTGCTGCGCAAGTTCTGTCGGAGGACATCGATGCATACCACTATTAATATGTTGAATACACTATTATGCAATCAGAATCCCCATCAGAAGGATAGTTTCACAAGTTTAAGGCTTTTGGGGAGCAATCCAATTTGGGATACCTCTCCGCAGCTCATTCTGACCCTTAAAATTTGCGCAAAGCGAAGCTCAGTCGTTGCCAGTGTCTTATGCAAAGAGAAGGCCACGCCCCTGGGTTGCACATTTGAATAACACACGAAATTGTGGTGTGGCAGTGGCAAATCGAAGTTATACAAGCTGCTATAAGCTGCTATAGCTCATACCCTTTGTAAACGCTTTGTAGATTCCAAGCAACTAAACGTCTACAAACAAGAGGGTAATGTCAGTGGCACTTTGCGAAGTCTAAGTTTCTGAGCGCTTCAGTTGTAGCATCCCTGTCTCGTTGTGTTTCATTGTGTCACATGAGGCCCCGCACCCGAAGTTGTTTCGCTTCTTCGTCTGCAGAGACCTGTGAAGATGAAATTTCTCAGGAATACGGAATAGATATAGCCATAGACATAGCATGATATAGCTGATTTCGTTGCACCAACGCTTAGAACCTGTACCATGCTCCCAAAACATGGATTGACAGAGGCTTGGTCACCTTGACATGGCCGATTTCAATTCGGTAGCTTGATTTAGCTTGTATAATCTATAAAGTCTGGAAATGAAATGATATACAGTGTAACATAGAGCAACTACATCTGCTTTAAAGCCCTGTAAACCTGTTGGCATGTCATGAGTTATTCCAGCAAACTCAATCAATCTTTGTCATACCGAAGCCTGAGGTGGAGTGTGTGCAGCCAATCCAAAGCCGATCTGCTTCTCTTTCCAGTCGTAGACTGTATAATACTTTCCTCGTTTTGAAACACTGCCAACTCTCCACTGACTTTCAGGTAATTCAGTAATTCGTATCGTTTCGTCGTTTCGTATCCATCATTATCCATCATTATCCATCTGTTTCTTTCAAACTTTCACCCTTTTCACCAGTATTCGTCTTCACATCACTTCGCATGAAAAACATGCAAGCTAAAACCTGAGACGCCGTACTGAGGACTGGCTCACCCCAAATGAAGAGCTTCGGGCCCAGTGGCTCTGGGAGCTCCAGGGGCATGATCGTTGGTTGGCCTTGGAACAAATATCTTTTGTTTCCGTCTGTTTCGACTTGTCTCGTTTTCTCAGAACTCCGAAATTCTGCCACTTCAGAGTCGGGCAGGTTGGCCTTTTTGCCTGGCAATGCATTCTACGTTTGCCAAAGATCTCAAACGTTTCCAACAGCGTTTCTGACGTCACCTGGGAAGCCATGGGCTCAGACAAATCAGACGCCGACCTCATGCAAGTGGCTGCAGAAAATAACGATGGAGAGCTGTGTGAATGATCCATGAAGGATGATTCAAAAGAAACAAAACAGTTCTTAAAAAATAATAACATATGTCATATGTAGATTGAAAAAAAAGTCTTTAGACATGTACAGTCAGAGGTGGATGGGCAAGAAAATGTGAGCACCGATCCAAAAGGTGCACGATTATCTCAATACGTGACCTTGACATTTTCAGATCCTTGGAAATGCAAGCAATGGAGGGACCTCAGGTTCCTGATTGTAGACCCGAAATCGTAGATGAACAACCCGTGGTACCCAAAACCAACCCATTCGGGTGAAATATGAAGAGCGATTGGTCAAGTCACAAAAAGAGAATGATTTTTTGGTCTGGAGCAGACACGCTAGCAGTGTTCTAAGATAGGATTGAGTAAGAGACAACCCAGGTAATGCCCAAAAGCTCTTGGAATTCTGTTTCTCAAGTTGCACACACACTATTTGCCCAACGGCCTTTCTCCTTTCTGGTCTTCTTGAATCCAAATATGCATCGTTCTTTCTTACGAAAGAATCACAGAATCCCTTGAAAACACGGTTTTCAAACACTCTGCTGTGACTTGGAAAACCAAGCTGGACCTCAAAAAATTCCCCAACATCCTCATGAGGGCATGGGGGCAAGGTGCCGAACATTGTCCGCCCTGCCCTCCAACCATCTCCACCCACAAATTGTCAAGTGATACGAATGACTGTGCACAAATCGTCAAGGGCAACTTGGAACTCTGTCCTTCTATTTCTGAGACTTCGGCGTAGACTTTTCCTGGCAAAACATCAACAGTGAAGTGAAACGAGCAAAGCAATCAAACCACACTGGCGATGACTCAAGACAACTAGATTCGGTATTCTCAGTTATTAGAGTGTTCCAAGACCCAAAGACACGCATGAGAGTTTGGCAGTAGGAAGACAAGTAGCTGGAGACGGTCTCGAAGATAAAGAAACAAGAAGATTATGATAAAGCAAATTCAACTTATCATAAAAGAGCAAATTTCTCTACAGGAACGGGACAAGTCACCAGAAAGGCAAAGAACAGACACAGCCACGAAGCCACGAAGGCAAAGCGAGATTGGAAGTGTCAAGAAGAGACAGGCAAAGCGGGGAACGAAGGAGGCCAAAGACCCAAAGGACAAAACACCTTCGAGAAATTCAAATGGGTCTGTCACAACTCCAAACATCACCGTGATTTCTACTGAGTGCCCATGACGAGGTAGACAAATGCATACTCAAATGCATACTTACATGTATACCGTGCTGTTTTCATCCTAGTTTCCACAGCTAATCAAGTGTAAGTAAAACAGCTATGGACGTCCCTCTGCCAATCCGATCCTTCCTGCAAAGGAGACTATTTTTTTCAAAAAATATGACCTGGACGCTCGAGTTCACGGGAGAAAACTCCTGCGCACCGGTGGCCCCATGCTACCATGTGAACAAAATCATTGAATTGCAGGACAGTTCTGCATGTGATGAACCGGGGCCTCTGCATGAACAGCCTGGAGTGCATTGGACCACTGCAACAGAACTTGGATGCAGAATCCATAAAACATTATAAAACTGTACGAAAACTGTTCCAACTGGATGCATCCGAAGCCTGCCGAGAATAGTCTGCTGGCAACAACGTGATGCTTCGGCCTTCAACCTTGGAGTCACGATTGCCAACTCGGCAAGACGAACTCACTCAGCGCTTTGCAAATTACGACATTCCCGAGTCGAGCACATCAAAATGCAAGGGAAGGCCTGCAGCATGTCTGCAGTCGACACCTGGCAGACATCGCGAAGAGTCATGATGTAACGAATCTAGCTGTGAAAATCAGTCAGAAATCGCATTGCGCCACATTCTTCGATAAAATGCCAGCACATTCTTCAAACGTAAAAACATACAAGAAACATACAAGAAAACATACCAAAAAAAACAGACCAAATGTTCAAACTCACATCTTTTCATTTTTCTCTCTGCTTCTGAAGCTCCTTGCAACTTGCAGAGCCTTCCAAGGACTCCGAGACTCATAAAGACTCTCGTGAAGTCGCGTAAAACCATAAAGCGATGTGAAAAAACTGGAGCAACTCAAGCTAACAGCGTCAGTGAACCAGGCTCCTGCATAAAGCTTGGGTAGAAGGTGACAATGCAACTTGAGAGGGGAGGGGCAACAACAAGGCTTTAAAAACGCTGATATCATGCATATCTGCATAATATAGCGATGTCAAAATCTGAGCACAAACATTTGTAGTCTTATGGGAAGTCAAACATAGGGCTACCGTCTGTTCCTATTGCGCGGGCCCTCTTCAAATTCTCAGAGATCCTCAGTCTGTACTTCAAACATCTTTGGATGCATCACCTTTTCTGTCGGCGCTGACCTGTGTAAGTTTTTCTTTAAAACTTTCCCAGTCTCCTTTGTTTGGCTCCCTGACGTACAGCCACTGCTTTCTCTCAAGTCCTCAAGGTGTCCAGAGCCACTGATGCTATGATAGCCCGAATCATACATTCATGAATATTCATGATACATCTTTAAAGAGTTTGGCTGAATTTGCACCCCGAAATACACCGAATCAAACCAAAAATTGGAGTTTTGTCCTGGCATGAAGTCGGCAACAACGCTGGCAACGAAAGCACCTGGCCGCCAAAGGCTTCCATTTAGCAGCCGAAATCAGATCAAGGTCCAAAATGATTCGAAGAAAAAACGTTTGTCGAAATGTTTGTTCCGATCCAATATCAATGTTTCTTAAATTTTTTGTGTCCTGAGATACCTGTTTTGTTTCCTGGGCATTTTTCTCCACCTTCCATCCTAGTCCTAAATTAGTTCGTCCAGAGAAAATAGTCAAAGGTCCACAGCAGATTCGCCTCCAACAAGGGGCTTCCCATACGCGACCTCGGAAACTGGAGCATCGAATCAAGAAAGTGACTTTCAGCTGTGTAAGGTCCCATACTTTGAACGTCTTGCCACCAGCAATTGTGGTGTTAGGCTCTCCTGACAGCTCACGAAACCAAGAAACTTTGGAGATTGAACACTGAATGCATTGAACCTCTGGAGATTGACGAAGAAAACAGAACAGAAGAGATAAAACGCCAATATCTCAGGAGTCGTTCAGGTCATGTTTCTATTTGATGTCTCCTCCAAAATGCAAAAGGCAGCTGCAGGAGATGGTCCATGCCTCAAGAGTAAAAACTGAAATTTGCAAAGACAAGAACAATGTCAGGACAAGACGATGACAGTGCGTCTTCATCTTTTCACGCGCTTTATGTGTTTTGTGCAAATTTTGTTTTATGCAAATGTGCCGTTATTTTCTTGCATGTGTTCTTTTGCGGATGTAATAGTGGCCAGACCAATGAATCGTACAGGTAGAACCCCTTTGTAAGAAAGCTTTTAAATGTATAATTTTTGAGAAGGTTCTAAGTGTATGTCTTGTTTTTTAAAAGGGTTCTAACTGCAGGGTCCGGGAATATATCGTCCTTTTGTTCAAAGGGGTTTCTAAGTGATTGTCCGTCACTATATCGTTTTGCGCTTGAATCTGGATGGCCCTTTTGAGGTGGCTACACGCTGAAACGACCAAGCAGGTTGCCCTCAGGCAAATCCCATGCATCCAATAAAGATCCCTTGTGCAGCACCTCAGAAACTGATGTTTCAATAATTTCTCAACCTGTAGGAAAGCAATCCAAAGCAAACATCTCAACTGTGTTTATATTTAAAAGCAAGTCATCACCCATAATCTCTGGGTTTTTCTAGAGAGGGATTTTCCATAAAACAGATCATGGAGCATCCTGCAGCTTCCGATAGTCGGCATCTTAGGTTGGCACCAAAAGCTGCCCTCCTTTCATCATATGAAGTGCCTGATCCGCTGGCGCCAAAAGACGAGGACAGGAGACATTCACGTTAAAAATAGAAACAAACATAACCAAAATTCATGAAACAACAAGAAGTAAAAATACTCATATTGCTTCATGTCGCTTGAGAAAATCATTTTTCAGAATACAGGTAGTTGTTTAGTCGTTTCCAACATAAACCTGAATCCATGGTCCAGTCCAAGCTGCATGACTACTTTGGAAGGTTGTCTAACACAATCGAACCCTAGCACTGCCTGCACATCCGTGTAGTTCTCCTGGCAAATTCGAAATGTCCCTGGCAAACTCGAACGCCTTCTGGGGATGCAGCGATGCAAAGAACGGTCCTCCACCATGGAGCATGAACCGAAGATCGCAGCAGTCTGCCGGGTTCAGTCAAGGCACACCGCAATGGAACATGAAGCAACACATGCGCAGATTGAATAAAATGCATAAAGTTCATCATCTGCTCTTATCCTGTCTTAATCATTCTCAGTGAACCTTGCGAAGGATACAGGTATCTGTATATATATATATATACATATAAATATCTGTTGTTGATATATCTATATTATAATTTAGTTTATCACAGCCTTTGGAGTCTGTGTCAAGAAACTAATTGCTTTATCGCTGTGTTGAAACTGGGGCGGCCTTTGGCCACGTCTTCGATCCACGACCTGAAGGCGAATCGTCAGCGGCGAATCGTTCCGCTGCGTTCCACTCGTTCGCTCCTAAGCTCCCCACATGATGCAAAGCTTGCTCGCAAAGCATACCTGAAAAATTCAAATGATTTGACCACGCTCGAAGCATGGATCAAGGTTTTGGGTCTGTCCTCACTTGCTTCATATGCTCATACTGCCGCTAGTTTTTGAGTCGTCAAAAACTTTACTGTGTCCAGGCATCATACATGTAAAAAGATCAAACACACATCATACATTATATACATTGCCTTTTCACGTTTTTTCCAGGCCTAGTCCGCATCGCAGAGTTCTTCGCCACGCCGACGAAGATCTTGGGTACGACGTGAAATGACGACTTTTTAGAGAAGAAAAAGAAGCGACCGATTTCATAGGCAGATAACTTGCACGTGCTAAACGCCTCTTCTCCCGTCCAGCCAGCCACCCAGCGCTCGCCTTCGCAGCCTGAAATTGAAATTCAAAGCCTTAAAGCCTACCTGAAATTCTTCGAATTTATGGATGCGACCATGCCATACCATGCCTTTGCACGATTGAGTACACCAAAGTGGCCACCTGAGCATGGTATATTGCGGATGATCATGGTATTTCTGACACAGAAATTATCGGAACGTCATATTTCCGTCGTCATCCAGACAATGTTCATCCAAACTCCAGCTAGGAGTCAACTTTTCCAGGATTTGCCCTATGGTTTCAGCTTGGATCTCGGACTGGGTCGGTATCTGCAACTCAGCATCTTCTTGAACACCTTTGCGAGAAGACATGCAAGTATCAAACGATTGCGGCAAGGCCTGCACTCAACATCCTTTAAGCAGCCAATCAAAGACCATGAAAACGACGAAAAAGTGAAGTCATGCAAACTCTTTTGTGGTCAATGCTGAGCAGTGTTGGGTGGACAAAGATCCCAAGATCAGTGGCCTGATTCCTCTTCGGACATCTCCTGTCGAGTCAGTGCAACCAAGAAAACATGCTTGGGATGACCAGAAGAGGTTGTCTTTGGGTTGAAAATGCCATTTAGTTTAGCTTGCTTCCTGTCGTTGTTTGGACATCGTCGACATCAACTGGATTAAACTTCGCTTGACAATTTGTGGTTATTCCATGTTCTTCCCATTCAAGGGCGAGGAGTGACTCACATCAAGCATGAAGTTGCAACAGAATCGGTGGTGTGTAGCTTCTACCTGTACTGGAGTACCAGTGCACCAATGAAAATGTTCGAAGGTCTCTTGAACATCGCCCGTTCCATGACAAAAAATATCACATGTTCTGTGCAAGATGCATCTGTCCTCCAGGGTTTCGATGCGGAGTTGGTCGATATGACCCTGGAAGCGGCCAAAGCGATTGCTGACAAACCTCGGCCAAGTCCAAGTCCCGAAGCCCCGGGACTTCCTGTTCGATCTGATCATATCTTGATCGACATCTTGATCCACTTGACTCAAAACGTTGCAGAACCACGAATTATCGTGTTCGAACACATTTGAACACATCGTGTGCAGGACGCTTTTGCTTGTTTAGTCATCTTGGATTCTGTTACTCGTTACCAGTGCTGTGTCTGATGCTCTGCGGCTGAGAAGTTGACACCTGAGAGTTGTTGCAAGCCAAGGCATTCACCTGAACAAACTTGTCGATTTTTTTCGAACGTTTCAAAACTTTCTCGCGTCAAACAGGTGCTATTTTCGCTCGCCTCAAACAGGTGCTGTGGCTTTGGCCACGAAACATGGACCGCTCTGCCGTCCACATACGGTGGATCGTCTGCGCATCGAGGGGGCACGAGCAAATGCCAAGTCGGTATGACCATAAAAACCACAAGGAAAATTATGATATTATTCATATTCGTATCAGTTGGGCGATAAGAATTCATATGAATTCACACCGTCACCATCCCAGTTCTGTCATCCAGGGTAACTTCAGAAGTTATATCGATGAAACCAATCGCCACTAATGTTGGACAAAACACAGTGGCATCACATTCCCCATCCCACACTGGCCCACACTTACCAAAAATCATAGCAGCGAACCAGCTTTCTGATGTGATATCTGGGCCTGCGATGATGACATGTTTCGAGGTCCACCTGATGCCATGTGTAATGCCGGAAACCTAGGCACGACGCTGCTTGGATTTGGAATTCTGCACATCATCAAAATGAGACAGCTGAAATTGCACCCAAAGAGTTGGTGAACCTTCAACGTAGAAATCAGTAGATAGTAGAAATCAGGTGAGCAGTAGAGCGCCAAGAAACGCTCGTGCAAGTGAGTCTGCTATGCAAGGCAATTAGACACATCTGCTTCCAAACAGGAAGTGAACCAAAAGAAAAGAGCGCGCTAATGGATACTACTGAGATTCATATGATATGAAAAAGGTCAGACACTTGCGCAAGCATTGTCGTACTGAGTCTTGCTAATGGCATCTAAATGCAATGCTTGAAAAAAAATGTTGAAAAACACTAAACTCACTAAACTCAAAAGAAACCAAAAGCAAGTTGACCAAGTTGACAATAAGGACACCGTTGATCATGCCAAGAAACGATCCAGAGGAAGCTAATCAAAAAGGTGTAACGTCGCACAAGGACCTTGTGTTCGAGCACCGTTGTGTTCATTTCAAACAGTAGGAGCCGGTGAAAATCCAAAGTCGAGGATTAATTTTGGGATCTTTTCATGTGAAACTTGGGATCTTTTCATGGCTATCAGCCCAAGCTTCCCTACACACGTTGCAAAGTACAGTCATGCAGACCTCATCGATCTAGCAGATTTGAATCTGAGTTCCATGCTCCTGGCAGCGCATGTGGAGGCAATGCCGAAGCTGGCAACAGCGACGACCCGGCCTGCAACAAAACTCTCAAGCTGGCTGGACTTCCACAAGATTTCACATGTTTTCACCATATGAAGGGTCTTTGCAAAAAGACCCATTGCATCATTGTCGTAAAATAATTTCTTGTCCTTCAATCTATCCATCATCCCTCCAACCTTTTTGGAACGCAAGGAAAGTGTCAGAATATGTGAGAATGTATCAAGTTTTGACGCTTTTACTGGTGCAGCAGGAAACAAACTGGGAGCCTGCACAACAGCGCGGGCCTCACTCGTGTCGAATTTCCAACGGATTTGAAGTGCAGGGCTTTGATAAACTAATCCTTCTGCCAGCATATAAGCAGATCTTCCAAGACTGGAGTCTGCCCATGTGCAAGACTAGTGTCTAAACGAAGACAATGCCACTTTGCAGAAGGATTATTCAAGATGTCCCTAGATGATGCAACAACCATGTGCTCCCTTGACTTGGTGGTTCGTCCAGCTTTTTCAGGTTCCTGAAGCCCTTGAAGGCCCTGGCGGTGTCCATAACATGATAGGGCTGTCCACTCAAGGTCCGCTCCAATCGCCTGCATTTTGCAAACCAACACGAGGGATTCGCGCGGAAGGATAGACACTGTGATCAATCCCAGCCTTTCGCGACGAGTCATAGCACGTCGCCTTTGGAGTGTCAAATGTCAAGAAGCTATCCGTTTCAAGCCTTGTATCTTTTGCATCCGTGGTGTTACACTTTCTGGATTTTTGGCTCTTGTCCTCTAGATTAGCCCTGTCAGGTGCAAACATTTCATGTTGCCTCCAAATCTCAATGCATGCAAGGTTCCTGAATCCTCTCGGAGTAAAACACTTCAGCTTTGCACTAAGCTTCTTGCAGCTGTGGACGGCGGTTTCGGTTTGGGCGCTCCACTATTTGACATTCCTGCAGTTACAGTTTGCATCATGTCAAACAACTCCATCTGAGGGATCAAAAGCACTGGTGTCAAGCAAAAAGGCAAAAATCCAGCTATCTAAACCTTTCGGAAGTCTATGTACAATATGTATGATGTTTCTCCACAAGCTTGGTCTGGCACTGCAATCTACTTCCATTTCAACAATTCCGTTTCTGTGCACATGATTTCTCGCAAAGTATCCTGGTTAGCCGAGGGAGATATCGCCGAGTCCGCCTGGTGTAGCTCTGAGACAAAGGATGAAAACACTCCTACAGTGTCCGAGAATTTGCACAATCAAAATGGAACGGATGCACTGCGGCCTGCATCAACCGAAGAGCCTTATCCCCGAATTCGGCGACTTCAGCTCAAAAAACTGCGGAGTCTTGTGGCAACTTTCAAGAGAATTTAAGACGCAGGCAGATTGATTCCATTGTGGCAAGTCCTCAAGCTGTCAAATCTGTGAGTTCAAACAACTGAAGAAACAGTTTGCAGTAACACATAGTAACACAGTAATTAACAAACCATGACCTCAAACAGTTTCTTCCCATTTAAGCAATTTCACACGTGCCAAAGACGAAAGCCTTGGAAGCGGACTGTCGTAAAAGTCCCATCGAAGCTGGTGACAGCCTCTTCCGGAGCCTGCTCCATTTGTTCGCCGAGATAGAGAAAACTGCGAAGCAAAGATCACAGGAACAAAATGAGAAAACTTTTGTGAGGAAATGAACCAAAAGACAAACAACATCACACAACCACGACAAAACAGCTCAATGCCTCGTGATTCACATGCCCTCTAGAGTCAATGTAGACCTGAGCGACAAAAAATCAAACGTGCCGACAACATCCGGAATCCGACAAATCGGCAGTCACAAATCTCTGTGAATCTCGGCCATTCGTTCTTCATAGCCACCTCTGGCACCGAGAACGTCTGAAGCATCCACACCTGGCACCCCACGATCTTACGAATCTTACGTCTCTTACCTGGCTACCTGACTTAACTGAAGTCAAAGTCAACATATATAAGCTAACAGCTAACCAGCTAACCATGTTCTTTTCAACATGTTTCAATCGTACAAGAATGTGGAGCAAAACTTAAAATCATTGAACAATACGCATCTAGATCGCATTTAGATTTGACACGTTAGGTTCTACGTTTAGAATATCTTGCATAGATTCTCCTTTTCTTATCTTTATATCCCTCAACTACTAGGGGGTACCCCACAGGTTTTCAAGTATGGGCCCTAAAAACGGGGTCTGGAAAATCGTAAAGGCTGTGCCATGGACGTGCAAATTCTGATTCTGTAGACCCTTGCCGTTCACATCGGGCTAGGGTCTGAATTGGTTTTATCTGAAGGAGAAAACCATTCCAGGCCCTTCGCTCTTTCCCAAGAAATCCCCCACAACTCGTTTAACCAAAATCAACCAAAATCCAAGATTCAAAATCCATGGGGTCCAAGATCCAAAATCCAAACACCAAGATTTAAACTCCAAAATCCAAACTCAAAAAAAAAACAAGAACTAAGATCCAAAATCCAACCTACCAAAAAAACACACGAACCAAGATCTTGGGATTTTGGAGTCTGGATTTTGGAATTCTGGATCTTGGATTTTTCAGGGTGCCCGACCCCCGCTTGCAGTACCACACGGGGATTGTTTTGGGCAATTGAAAACACATTAGAAATCCCTTTTTTGTCGCTAGAATCTGGATTTGCACGACCCCCGGTGACTACAAGATCCAAACTCCAATTTGTGGATGCGCCTCGGCTGCTCCACATTCGGCTTTCGGCAGAAAGACTCACCACTCGGCATGTTCATTGGATTTCCCACTTCCCAAAAAGCTTTTTAAAAAATCGCGAGATAGCCCCCTGTAGGCAGGTTTTGCAGGCAATGTACTTTTTCTACATGCCGAGTGGTAAGTCTCTCTGCAGAGAGCCGAATGTGGAGCCGCCTAGGCGCATCCACAAATGTGCAGTCAGCCAGCGCATCCAATCCAAATTCCAAAATCCCAAGATCAAGAATTCAAAAATCCAGACTCCAAAATCAAAAATCCAAATTCCAAAGTCAAAAATCCAGACTCCAAAATCAAACTCCAACATCTATATAAGATGTCAAAAAGTACGAAAGGTCTACAACGGTCAAAGAAAACTGGTCTACAATGGTCATGCTACCATACTCAGACCCTCAGATGTTATCCCCCATGGGTCTACCATCTCAAACCCTCAGTAGTAGAGGGGATATCTTTATCATATCTGTAATTTGCCGTTTTGTGTACTTCAATAGTTGACATAGGACCCTCCAAGTCTTTGGTCAGATCCAATGTGCCAGATGTACGGACCATCGGGCGCTCTCCTGAAGCCACCTTCGCGAGTGCTACGTAGCATGCACGGTTTCATCCCCTATGAAGAACAATATATTCATAAAACATCAATCATAATGGTCAAATATCAACGATAATAGAAAGAGAAACAAAAGCCAATTTTTCGACGTGTCATATTATCATATTATATATAGAATTTGTATAACTATATTGTCTCATCTTGCACTTTTGGCAGATTTCAAGTCAAGTCATTCACATTGGCATGGAGTTGGTTGGATTCCCAGTCTGTAACTGATCTTTCAGTCGATGTGAGCCTCCAGAGCATTGAGCTGGGATCTCCTAATGCACGCTGCAACGCTGCACAGAACAGGCCCTTGGGCCCTTGTCGTTTCTGTTCGAAAAGTGTTCTTGTCAGGTTTCCCCCCGTGCCTGGCTTCCTCGTCTGCATCATTCGCAGGAAGACTGCAGGGGCCAGTTACATCCAGTTAAAGTGAAAAAGTCAGAAAGTCAGAATCACGTGGCGGTCGCACAGCGAGTGAAGAGATCAACCAGAACTTTGTGTAACCAACAACAGCGTCCCTACAAACTTGTTCAACTTATCCACAAGGGATCCGCATCACCGTTTCACATGCTTCACACATAACAAATACTGGACAGTAAAGTGCAAAATCAAATAGCTAGCCGAAGCACGAGCTTTTAGGTGGCCACTTGATGAATTTGCTGCCATACGGCTCACACTAGTTACTTCTACAGAAGTTGTGTCGACAAGACCGTGTTGTTTTCCTGGCCCACTAGTATGTTTTGGATCTACCCCCCACCCAGTAACAGTGGCAATTGAAGGTTTATCAGAATTTGCTACTAAAAATGCAATGATCCTGGTGGTGATTGTTGGGTGGGGAGTGAACCCAAAGTATATTCATGTATAGTTTAGTCTTGACATCACTCCCCACCTTGAGTCGCATATGCCCAAATCCAGTTCTTGACACCTTGGAAGACTCTGTGAAGACATATCAATTATATCCAGGCATTGGGAACAAGGTGACGATATGGTCTCAAGTGTAAACATTTTTGTCATATGTGCTTTGAAACGTACGATTTGACCTTTGACTTTCAGGCCAAAGCTTTGACGATAAACAATATTACAGTCAGGAATGACAACAGTTCATCATCGCCTTGTCAAGAAGTGCTGGTAGGCACCTGTGATCTCCTACACTTCACGACTGGCTCGTAAGACACTTTCTTTGTCTCGAGTCTAATGGAAAGGCTTCAAACAAACCATAAAAACTGTCGCTAAATCCATTGGAATATATGGGAATACATCCTACAACGATTTGTCGAGCTCCTCTCGCTGCGTCTCACTGAGCCAGCTCCCAACCTCTCACACGTCCCAATCGAAAACACTTTCAAAATTAAACTGCGATTTCCAAAACACTTCACTTACCCTGTTTTCTTTGAAAAGAAGCTGTGGTGGAGTAGCATCAATCTAGTAACCTGGGATGGTGAAAGTTGGTGTGAAGAAGCCAAAACAAGCGAACCGCCAATTACATTTGGCTCAAGGTGTGACAAAAGGGTGCTTCAGCAAGGTGAGGGTCAAACGAATAAACGTGGAAACAAATAACAACATCAACCACGATTGGACAATGACTTTTATGACTTTTCCAATCTTCACAAAAAAGCATGTAAAAAGCGCGTACGACTCGGTCCGTGATGCTTCCATTCCGAGTCTCCCAGCCGCAGGATTGGACAAGGCCGACAGGTTGGCGTTGATCTCCGGCCTCGACCGCCACAGGGGGTGCCGACGGTGCCGATGGTGCCGATGTCTATCATCAATCTTCTTTTTGTCTCGAATTATTCTCACCATGCTTCTTTTGACTTTGGGGCAAAACAAGTCTCATATTCATTCCAAATCTCAACTTTAAGGATTTCAGTTGAATCAAGACATTGGTCACTACGCCAAATTTCAAACCTCAAAACCACATCAAAAACACATGTGACATATCTGATGTCCGGGCGTCTTCCAAGATTTCAAACTTCTCAAATGGGTCCTAAAAGAAGTCTCTGAGACGCTGCACGCAGCTTTCCAAAGGGTGAAGTGTTCCAAAGTGCGCTCGGCGCGGCGGATCTCCCGACCTCGCAGATCTCAACAAAAGTTCCCAAAACAACGGCAACGTAGATCTCCAAACACATGGCAAACGCATCGTCCAAAACACATGTTCATTCAGATTTCATTGTTGTTGAGTGGGATCAGAATTGGAGTGACTTTTCTTTCAACATCTATCATTTGCTTCATAGCTTTGATTGATTGTGAAAAAGAAGACAAGGCAGAGAGAAACACATGGCAAAACGGAGGAAATAACAACATCTCTAAAACATTCCCAGCACATCTCCAACTGCTGTCACCCCCGGGAGCAGCACGGGCTGAGTCACTTGGCCTCAAGTTGTACAACTCTCCTTTGCAACTCTTTTCTCCCCCGGTTTGAAACTTGAAACCTCGAGTTTTGTGTCATCTGCTATCTGTAGGGAATCAGGTTCTACTGTTGCATTGGTCTTGGCCTCCACACACAGTCAAGTCTTGCTCACGAGCCTCCAGCACTTCTGCACGGAGCTGTGCCTAGACTTCGACGGAAATGAACAGGTTCGAAGCTTATCAGATTTGCCAATGGCTCACTTATCACATCGTATCACATGTATTTTCTCTGAACTGTATCAGCCATAAAGCTGAAAGAAAGCGATTGTTGGAAGAAGCAAAAATACACAAACAATGGATGCGTTCGATGCTTTTGATTCTCTTGTGTCCAATCTCTTGCATATTGTTGGATGCTTTCCCTGCTCAAATTCTATCGGAGCCTCCAGCTGTTGCAGCTGTTCACCATGTCGTCCATTGCTGCTCACACTGCCGGCTCTGTCCTTGCACCCGTGTTTTCAAACATTCTGAAAGTTTTCAAACTTCAAACAGCATGGAGCATCAAGAGTTGGAAGATTCATGTGCCACATTGTGCAAGGCTAGGTTTTACTCTGTGAAAAAGGTAGCTATTGGCTTTCGGTGCATTCGGGCAGAGTGGGATTTGACACTTGACAGGTCGACCAACTCGCCCATGCCTCTGTCTCAAGAACTGATCGCATTCCCTGTGGCAACTCTGATCATTTCACATGGATCGTCGCTGATGTAAGATGCGACTCTGTACATTCAACATTTCTACATCCTTCAAATCTTTGCATCTCCCTTTGTGCCAGGATATTGAGCATAATTCGGTGCCTGCTTCAGCGCTTCTTGCGCTTCCTGCAGGGCTTCAGTGCTGTCCTGAGCATCGACACATGAACCAGGAGCAGAATCGTTACTCACACGAGCATAATACAAAAATTAAACCAAAGCAGAAAGATACAGAAAGGAACAATATCAACCTTCGCAGATTTGTCACAACAGTTTGCACTGTAAACGACTGTAAAGACAACGTTTTGCAGAATGCGATTCAAGACTAAAGACTATGCCCCCGCAAAAAAAAGTGAAACATTTGGATACATTTTGGAGACTTGATGATTTGCACGGTTCGTGCATCGCTTGGCCTTGATCTGCTCTGCAGCACGACCTTCAGCTATCTCCTGTTCTGGGAATTCATGTTTTGGCAACGCGACTATGCAAGTGGGAGGTTTTTGTTGGGCAGTCACCGGGAGGTATGCTTCATTTGCAAAAGGAACAGTGACAATGAAAAAAAATGCCACTCACCTGTCATAACTTGTCATCTGAGTTTGTGGAGATTGTTCGAGTTTCTCCCAAAAGTCCTGCTGATCAAGGTGCAGCACATCCAAATACAGAACAGTCCGAAGCGTCTTGGGAAGGCCCTGGCGAGTCTTGAGCAATCATGGTGCCCTTGACATTGAATCACAGCTGTACCACCATGTGACAAGATGGGCATTAGGAATTTCAAACGACTCGGTCCTCATCGACGGTATCTGGCACCAAATAAGCTGCAATGAGGAGCATCCACATCTGCAGAGGTCGTGCTACAAGGTCCCGCAATAACTCTTCACGATGGGACTATCGTTGTGTGTATATGGGCACCCACGTACACGTATGTGTATAGGCGTATTAAGACACTTATGAGACACATATTAGACACATGAAAATTAATGAATTCATACAGGGGTACAGAAGTACATAAACAAATTTAAATAAAACAATTGCAATACATCAATACAATACAAATGCCGGTTTTCTCGAATTACATTCGAAAAGAAGCTGCTAACTTTGTGGAAAGCTTTACAACTCGAAGCAACTCAACTGACGGCAACTGCGATTCTATGTCTCCAAACACTGTGCAACATGAAGGCGGGCAATGCGAAGAACTCCACGGTGCGGACCTCAAAATATCAGTATAAGAACAAGTTCAAAGAAATTTTATAGTAATTGGGCCGAAACACTGAACTTTCATTTTGTATGGTTTGCCCGGTGGATCATTTTAATGATTGTGAGTCCATCCTGCGCTCCCAGAAGGGGCGAAATCAGCAACAAGTACTGCATTTGTTCAAACATCTGACATCCAATTTTGCAACACACTGAGCTGCCCACGGACAGCATGGGCACAAGGTGGATAAGAATTCCTTGCAACAATACACACTCACCGGACCGGTAAAGCGCGAGATGAAGCCTTCCAAGGTGAACTAATAATCAGAAGGCTTTGGAAGGTAAAAGCAAACCTTGAATGTGTGAGCCAAATAGCATTGTCCCTTCTCTTTGCAACCTTCGGTTTGTCATCGCTCTGTATTCTAGGCTTATACTGAATCCATGCAAGATGGCAACATATCTGGGTAGAAAGCTAACGAGACTAGAATGAAAGCATGTATTTTGAAAGTAAAGCTTTTGGATGCTAAATCTTAATGTATGATGATATGCATGTTAAAGCTCTGAAAATTGCAGTCAAGCTTCCAATGTACAATGGAGGAAATGCCATGAACACAATCCTTGGACGCGCAGGAATAGCAGGAATATCGATGGATCCACATCCAAATGCCGCAAATGCCAACGTTTTGGGGACTGATGTTGCTAGCGAGGCTTGGGTACCCGACACTGCGAACACTGCACTCCATTGCTGCATTCCTGTTGAATGACAGCAAAATCACTGACAAACATGTCTTATTCACAGAAAGCTTATGTGAGACTGTGAGAGCCATCTGTGAAATGAAATCATGGTCGCTGTATCATAGCTATCATTGGCCTCATTTGGACTCATGAAAGCGTTCTGAACGGCAGGGGGATCACTTGTACACACAGAAAAAGATCACTTGTACACAGGGATCACTTGTACACATTGAGCATCACTTGTACACATACAGAAACAAAAATTTCAGATCACTTGTACACACACAGAATCATAACCATCACACTTCAACCACCCATACCAACGTTTAGGGTTTATGGGGCNCGCCCGTTCTGAACGCAGTCTGAAAGCTGTGTGGGTGCATGCAATCCAGACCAGAGCGAAGGTGTTTGTGAATTCATACGAAGTATATGGAAAAACATTATTCTGATTATATTTCTGTTCCTATAGTTTGAAAGCAGTTTTGCCCGCAGCCAGCTGCCTTCTGCCATGTCCAATCGAAGCAGCAAAAGAGACCTGAATTTTAGTCCAAATATGCAGACGACTCCAAGATCCTCAACAGAAAAACTGAGTTTGAGACAGAACTTGAACACCCAACAACGACAAAGCAGCACCAGATGGGGTCTGCAAAGTGCAGACTCTGTTACATCCAAAATTTTGGAAACATTCTCAAAACCGAGTAATCTTGGAAAAACACATCTCCGTTCTTTCCCTGCTTTCTGTGCAAAAGGCGCCTCCTCAGCAATGGAGCCTACAATGTAGTAGGAAAGTGCTTGCAACATCTGATTGATACCTGGACCAAGGTGGGGCACTGCGAAGCCTGCGTGTTTTGACGAATTTCCCCAGCCTAGTGCCATACAAACTCGAGCATAAGCATCATAGAAAAGCCAACGTCGTTGCTCCTGAATCACAAGAGGCATCGATGCATGCGTGTGTCTGTTGTGCACAAGCCCGTTTGAGTCCATCAAAGAATGTGCACAAAACTTGGCATCTGCAAGTCACAAGTGGTCCTTCAGGAAACGGCGAAAGTGGTACTCGCGATCGAACAACGCCTTTCAGAAATCATGAAAGCAAGCCACAGAACGCATCACACAAGGTTTGCTGAATTTGATGCCTGGGGACTGGTGTGACTAACTGACTCATCTGAGCAATTGAACAGTTTCACAATGCACATCAATGTACTCTTGGCTTGTTAGATTGATCGACGTTGACAATTCAAAGCATTGTTGTTGTTGGGTGTTCGTTGTGATCAATGTCACAACGAGTGCCTTGGCACCTTCTTGGATTGCAAGCCTCAGGAACAGTTGAGAATCCGTAAGTTTCTGCCTGGAAGTGAATGAATGTGAACTAATGTGAAGTTGTGAATCCGATTTCGAAGATAGGCCAGATATGGAATATGAGCCAACCAAAGAACTTCCGGAGTTTTTACTACACATTTTTTGGCAAAGTCTTGAAGTCTTTGATCCTGAGTGACCAAGCTCATTATCAGCTGCTGCAACTGCGGTGCTCAGCCCCGCAGCTGCCCTGCTCCGAGCAGGACCGACGTAAAGAATGACTGCTCTGAATGCTCGAATGCTCAGATCTGAAAACGCAGCTGCCCAGTTCCTCCCAGTTCCTCCCATCAGTCCTTGCTAGCTGTGCAGTTTCTCGGCGCAAAACCTGCCCGAACTGCAGAGTTTGAAACAGTACAAGTCCAAAGTCCTACGGTGCCAGTTGACCAAAACTACTCATCTCCGGCACGAGTCATGTTAAACTGACGCCGACATCCTGCAGACATCTGACATCACAAAAAGCTGCAGGACATCGTCTTGACGTCCCGCCTCCTGCGCTTGAGCTGCTTCTGAGCTTTGGCTTCTTGCCTCACATTCGCTTGTGCAAAGTCATCAAAATCTATCTTAACAATAACAAGGCAGAGCCACTCCAGCCAAAGCAACACGTCAACACATCCCACGGCAGGTCGTGGGATGAATTTCAGGGCCTCTGCTCTTGCTTGGTCCATACCAAGTCGCTTTCCCAGCATCCGGAAGCGTTCCACCCTTGGGTTCTCAATTTTCTTCTTCTAAGTATCAAGTTGCTTGCCTTTTCAAGTCATCTTGGCTTCGTGGATCTCCCATTATGAGAGATAAAACGGAAGCTTAATTTCTAGTCTCTGAGGCGAACACATCGGCACAAGGGGAGCCTTTGCCACCTGAACGTAACAAAGCTTCACCAGGCTTCAACACCAAGATGGAAACATGAAAAACTTCAGAAACCTTTTTAAAGATGAAATAATTCAACCATTTCACTTAGGGCTAGGGTGCCTCTTCCAATTCTTTCCGCGTTGGGATTGAAAGCCTTGCAAAGCTTGTGAGTAGGCGAACGCCTAGGACGCAAGCAAGCGAAAAAAGAACGAGTTCAAAGTTCAAAGGTCTCCGAAGATGTCTGCCTTTAACTTTAGCTGCCTATTTGTTACCTCATCCCTTTGTTCTAGGTTTCTAGCGTCTTCTTCAAGCTTTGCACATCATGACACGACATCTGTGATATTCACGTCTTCTCAGGGCTCCCGTCCGATAGAATGGGAAGCTACGGACGCGTGCATCGAAAGCCACCTCGTCTCAGAGACTCCCAAACTTATCTCGTCTCGATTACGTGTCAGTTCAAAACTTTTCTCTTTGCTTGTCAGCTATTTTGGTTTCGTCTCGACCTCTGACAGCTTGTTTTGAAATTCGTTTTGCTTCAGCTCCAAGCACTGAGAAAACGAGGAAGCCAACTGCGCCTCGACAACGAGTATGAAAGCTGAACAGTGGGAACATCAACCATCCGACTTTCACTTCCGTGCTGAGGCCTTCAATAAATTTCAATTCTGCTGGAGTGCTTGATGGTTTTGACAATCTACAAACAACACAAACAACACAAACAAAAGACAATCCAGTCATATGCAGCCCTTGAAGGATAGAATCGAATGAAATTGCAAACCTTTACGCCATGAAAGTGTGGAAGGTTGGGAGCAAAGAAGCAGGAAGACCTAGGACCTAGGTGGATCTGGGCCATGCTAAGTCGAGTGTACTCATTTGCCTGTTTTGTAGATTTGACCGATTTGACCCAACAAACCTGCAACTTGCGTCCTGAGGTTCCAACTGAGATTTGCGATGAGGAAGAAAACCTCATGGTGAACGAATTCCACAATGATCTGCGCAAACATGACAACACGACATCTGTGGATTTACTGATTTACTTGGTGTCTGTTACGTGCGATTCAAATTGCTGCCAGACTGCCACCACAAAGGCTTTCGTGTCACTCTCTTTGGCACCCTGTGACGTTGAGGCAGAAATTTGGAGAAATTTGCAATTTGGCTTCTGATTACTGTATCAGTATTGTGAGTATCGTAAATCAGTCTTGGAATCATGTTGGTCAATGATTTGTTGCCTAGACCTGACCTTGAACACTCCGGTGTCCATGTATCCATGTGACACCATGACATGCAGCATTCTATGACTTTGTGGACTTCACACGTCTGGAATTGGTGTCACAAACTGGCAAACGGAACGGGGCGAACCGATGAAGATCCCCAGGACATATCACTTCATGATATTTCATGTATGTTTCACATGGAATGAACTTGCATGGTCATGTCCGACATGTCCTGTCAAAAACTGATGACTTGCGCACTTGCTGTCATGGAATGCCGAGGCCATGCGCTTCTATCATTTGATTCTCGCAGTAGAAGTGGATGCAAAACCTACCAACAACGACGTCTTCCATGGTCTTGCCAGGCATATGCATTTTCACGTGATACTCAGGACTTTGCATGTTAGTGTTTCGAACAATTGAAATTTGAAGCTGGACACAAACTTGTCTCCACACTGTCTTGGAACATTCACATCATGCACAGAACTGAGAGGGCCACTCGAGCAGCAAAGCACCCACTAAATGGTAAACGTCCATTCCTGCTTCTAGCTCAACTCACATGAAAAGGAGCGAATGATTTCGAATGCAATCATTTATATGCCTACAGGAAGCGGCATCTCGTGACTAGTGGTTGAGTTGAGCAATGGCAGCAATTTAAAAAATCCATGTTTGAAGTTTCAAGAGCTTTTGGGTGTGAGCCACATCCAGGATGAAGTTAAATCTGCTGAGACACGACCCACTGTGAGCTCGACCAGATCTCGCAAGTCCTAGCACAAACGGATTCAGAAATATCAATGTATACATTGTGATTACATTGTGTAGTTTGTGAAAGTTTGTCTGACTCCAATTCCTTTTCCATCCTTTTATTATTTTTTTCTTAGCCATCCAAAATGAACTTTCGAGCTGTCCTCTCGAAACAGTTTCTGCTGCTCGATGTTCCTTTGTCCAACATTGGCAGCCCCCCAATCTCTTTGATGCAAAACCCAACGTGCGACTTTTGCGAAAACAAAAAAAAACATGCAATTTAAAAACACGTCGAAAAAAATCACGTCAGAAAAAAGAGATCAAACAGATCAAGGAATCAAAACAGATCGAGGCGCATCTCGTACTCGGCTAAGCGACGATGGAAGCTTTGCTCCGCCGACACCACCTTGGACGGAGGAGCGAGGAGGAGCCGGGAGGAGACGGAGCGACCAAATTGAAGGAGGTGAAAAACGTGGACGGAAAAACGAGGAAAAACGAGGAAAACGAGGAGGAGAACGACAAAACGTGGACACGTGGACACGACGCGTTCAAAACGTTTGTCAATTTGTCCCTCTGCCTGGCCCTCCACGAAGAGCTCCGGAAAGGCATCTTTCACGAAGCCCCCTTCGACGCAAGGAGCTATATGGAGCTATGAAGTATGAAGGTCTCAAAGGTACATTTACACCAAAACACCAAAGCTTATATTTCCTGAGCTTCTGACCCAATATTTCGGTCGCCATGGTTTTTTAGTCTTGTAGTCTTGTGGGAGTGGAGAGCCGTTTATTTACCAGTTGTTTGTCAGTTGTTTATCTTTATATGTCTTTATGACGTCTATGAGTGTTAGCTGTTTATCAAACATTGTTTGTCCTTATTTATCTTGTTTATCTTGATGTCTTACGATGTCTTTGTGCTTCAAAACAACTAGCTGAGCGTATGATCAGTCTCTAGGCACAGTAGCACAAGCACCTCGGCCTGACATCAACTGACCATTGGAATTACAATTGCAAACATTTTGTGAAATCGATTCTCACCTGCTTTGACTTGAGCCAACCGTACAGGAAGCTGTTGGAACGGCACGTAGAAAAAAAACCAATGCAACGGCTTCCACAAGTGTTTAACTTGTAGCTTGACTCCTAGTGACTCCCACCTCCACTGGCACTTGGGGTTGGATCCCTCAAGGCTGTCTCAAGCTCCTGGAACCGAGAAACGAAACTCTGTCAAAGACATGACTGTCTCTGGCAGGGAGAAATTCTATGATATATGAACCTTCGGCATCTATGTTGATGCATTTTTTACATGAAGTATTGCAGCACTTATAATTTCACTCTCTTTACTGTAGACAGTGCGAGTTGAGTGCGTTCTACTTTTCGTCCAATACGCAGTACTCGGGGGCTGTCACAATGAATTTGTGGGGGATGTGCAGTACTAGCGAAAGCGTGGAGAAACGGTATTGAACGGGCAGGAAATGTTGCAGTGGAGTTTTGGAGAGATGGGTGAGAGTGCTGCAGACGAGTGCGGTGGGGAAGTGTTCAAAGAGAGAAGTGTTGGAGGGAGAAGTGTTGTATCTGAAGCCTTGTAGCGGAATGTTGAGGAAAAGATCCTTTGCAAAGTTTGAGAAGAAGTGTTGTGCAGACATGTTGGAACGGAGTGTTTCAGAGGGGTGTTGCCAAGGAACACTCTAGAATACAGAAAAACTGAAAAGCTTGCAGAGGAGTGTTGTGGGGAAGTGTTGTAGCCCAGTGTTAGAGAGAGGATTTGGATCAATGGTAGGGCCCTTCACCTCTCCAGCACCAAACCCTGTCCTGCTGAAGCTGCTCTGCAAAGTCTTCAGGTACTGCAAGCAATGAGGTGCCTGGCCGACCATCTGATTTGATGCAAACGGAAACCCATAAAATAAACTAAACAAATAGATTAAATGTGAGAAATATGATGTTGTTTCTTGACCGCTCCCCCCTCCTGTGTCCACCACTGCTCGGCATTGACCATCGTTACAATAGTCCAAAGTCCTGTGCAGTGACAGGGATGCGCTCAAGGAGGGCTCAGGACGACGTTGCACTGGAACGTGAGTTGAATGTCTGGCTTGAGGCTGTCCTATTCCCAATTCTGATGCTGGTCACCTGCACCTGCACCGAAAACACTGGCACCAACACATTGCTCCTTTGGTCCGGATTTTATTTCCCGTGCCATCTTCCCTTGTGTGTTGAAATTGGACTGAACCAATCGAAACTACTTTTAGGCACCTGCCAGTAGCCAAGTTCTGGCGATGCAACTTTCGCCCAGGTTAAAGCGGAGGTGATCTTGTCCTGACTTCTGATCACCGTTCTATCATAATCCGTTGTCGAAAGCTCGGAGTCTTGAGTGTTCAAATATGTTCAAATGTTGATACATTCATCAAGCTTCTTCTGATACAGATTGTATCGGTCAGGGCGTCACCCGCGCACACACTCTGGAGTCACAAGTGCACACAGGCACCACCCAGAGTCACCCGCGCACACAGACTGGAGTCACGTGCGCGCACAGCCATTTTCCAGAGTCACCCGCGCACACAGACTGGAGTCACAAGTACACACAGGCACAATTTTGCATCATTTTTTCCACCCAGAGTCACCCGCTCACACATCACATGGGATAGGGTGGGGTGGGGTGGGATGGGGATGATGACATTCTTTTGCACTTGCACACATGTTCAAAGCGCTGCGCAATGGACTGCTTCGGTATATACTTTACACATGCCCAAACCTGTAATGTAACCCGTGTTCAAAGTGCTACGGAGTGGACTGCTTCGGTACATACTTTACACATGTCCAAACCTGTACTGTAACCCGTGTTCAAAGTGCTACGCAATGGACGGCTTCGGTACATACTTTACACATGTCCAAAAAGCATTGTTATGAACCTGACAACCTGCACACATGGAGCACACAAAATACGCAGCTGTAAGAACAAAGGTGTACATACGGCAAAACCATTCCGCCTGTACAGACGAGGCCCTTGGCCGCGTGTACAGATGAGGCCCCTGACCGCGTGTACAGACGAGGCCGTTACCCTTGCGACCCTGGCCAGAACCATCCGCGTGTACTTGCGACCCCAGAAAGCGCGTGCACAGGCGACCCCCTGACCGATTGTATCAGGCTTTGTCATTTGCCTTAAGGGAAACCATTCATACACTCCCAAGGGTTGGATGCTGAGAGGCCCAGCATGTGAAATACCTCCAAAGGAGATCTCACTGATCTCGTCATCACTGTCAGCAAGGAAAACACCTCATGGCCAAAGTGTTGTTCGACATTCGCCAACTTCTGCATTTATTTATGTCTTGCAGCTTGCCCTGTCCTTGGCCTGTTTGCAGCATTCGTTGGTCTTAAGGAGCCCAAAAAAACAAAATGTGTTGCCCGTCAGGCTTATCACAATAGTTTTCTGTGTGTGTTTTTTTTAAAGACCTTCTTTGACCTTAAAAAAGGTTTCATCCGTATTGGGGAATATGAAAGGTGTGTTGCTCTGGGATGCCTGAAAAAATATACAGCCATCTGTGAGCTGCACATCAAGTAGTAGCCAGCTGGGTGGGAGATTTACATTTCAGACCCTCATTACACTTGCGATTTTTCAAAACCCTGAAACAGCCATGACACAGCTGTTCCGAGGTGCCAGACCAAAATTGGATTCCTCCAATGCCACCTGTTTCACATTGTGCAGTTTTGCCACGAAACCAGCTCACGACATTGACATGCAAATGCAATGCTCCATTCGGCGCCTGCTTGGCCATCATGCCAAAGAAGCTGAACCTGAAAAGGTACATCACGTGCCGATTTTTGATTCGAAAAAAGTAGAAAAATCCCTTTGGCCTAAAAGTTTCATTTCACATCATTTTGGCTTTTGGAAAGTCTTCTCTAAACGGCCAGGTTCACTCTGGAGCCAGCGCCAAGCTGTCTAGCCTTGGCGACACTGGTGCGGTTCAACAGCGACAGAAGATGAGCACAAATTTCAACGCTCGAAGTAAACAAATATGATACTGAAGTTGTCTATCTCTTTGCGTGCTGTCCGCTTGCCAATCTTTGTGATTCTGATTCACCGTGATTGGCTGAAAAATTATGATCCAAGATTCACTTTGAAACATCCATGAAAACTCATCAAACCTATGAAGCACTACATCTAAAAGGGCACAAAACCAACACATCAGAATTTCACTGTTTCACCTCAAATCTCACCTGCGGACAACAAAAAACCTTTGAGTGGACATGTGGCACCCGGAATATCTTCATATATCCTCCATTTTCTGAGTCATACTTCACTGGCAACATTTTGTCACTCCACAAATCTCTTCAAATGCTCTGTGCTGGAGCATGCTGGAGCCATTACCTCTGGCCACAACTTTGGTGACTCGAGAGGTGGGACAGAGGCATCACACGGATACCACCCGGTCCAAGTTTTTGGCTCTGACTCTCACTACCCACACCGGTGGTCCCTTTCACATCTTTCACATCTTTCACCCAAAACAGTAGCGACAGAACCACATGGTCCACATGGTGTCCAGGAGTACCACCGGTCCAAGCTTTACTTTGAACACTGCGAAAGCGAATGAAGCGAATGCAGAAGCTCCTGTAAACTTCGCGGCAAGACTTTATCAAGTAAGACTTGGAAATGATCCGTAAAATGCTGAGATCCTTCACATGCAAGAGCTGCCATGTTGTAGCCTCAGCTGCAGAAACCCAGCTACATACAGTCCGTTGTTTTTGACAGAGTATATTGTAGATATATAGATCATGGATTCAAGAGATTGCCAAGGAAACGAAGGTGCTCCACACAAACATGTTTTCCATTCCAAGTCGAGCACCGCCAGTGAAAAGGATGTTTGTCAGATATGATAAGCTGATCAGCATAAAGACCCCTTGTAAGATGCATCGAGCCTGAAACAAAAACGTTGCCATACTGCTTTCTAGAAAACCAGAGTAATCGTTGAGAGTGCCTTTCGAGTGACTGATCAAATCAGCAAGGATGGCTGCCTGACACAGCAAAGCCAATTCTACATATTAGAAGCCGAGCCGAATTATGCGAAGTGTGAAGAGCAAGGACAAGATATATTTGACTTGACGACAAAGAAACAGTAACGGCGGGGAACTACGGGGAGCTGGAACAACGTTCTTTGCAAGAAACAATAAATGTGGCCTTGGACATATCGCGCAAGAGTTGGAGTGTGAACTGCCAACGCATCAGACAAGATCGTAAGACCTTGACAGGAGAGTAAAGTCGATGTTAGTTTAGAACTTGATTTGAAGCAAACATGGAAAGAAAAACTGCTGAGTCAAGATTTGAAGGTCTGGAAGTGCGCATCTCTGCATCGTGTCTTCGTTTGTCTTGGGAATGGACACAATTGTAGGTGATCAACCCGGGTTGGACCAAGTCCAAGGTCTTTGCAGCCAACTCCCATCGTCCAGCCTTCCTGGGTGGCTCCCAGGAAACGTCAAGAAAAACCGTGCACTGCCGAACCACAAGCACGACGTCTAAGGGATACTGGTGACCACAAACACTTCTTCCAGTTTCTCTTTACTGTTTGTTCCAGAGATCTGTCTCCAGTTCCTTTAGGCAAACATTACAAAAAGATGAAGTTTAAGTTTGAATGTGGTCTTTCCAACACAAATTGGAAGCTTCATTTGTATGAACTTTACAAACGTCATCTGCTGTCGGTTGATAGCGGGAAACCCTGTGCCGAAGTGCAACCAGAGTTTCTCATAGGAGGCGGCGGCGCTATTGAAGGTGGTCAAATTCGGTACCTGCTCGAGACGTCAAATGTCAAGCAGAAACTGCCAAAACTGCCAAATCTCCGACACAAAGCTCGGTCACCAGGCTCTGAGATCGCATAGACCCGAGCAATGTAGCGGCAGATTGCCATTGACTACCAGCTTCACAAGCACTGATGGCCGCGCTGAGATCTTAGATTCTTAGATCATAAAATGATTGGCTCCCAAACCCGAAGGAAGTCCCATCCGCAGATGTGGACGAGACATCTGCAACCCCCAGGACTCCAGTCTTCACAGATCTTCACACATCTTCACATGTTTCCAGATGATCACAAACAGGCGACCTTCCCAAAGATTTCAGAGCTGGCAAAGTACGCCGAAATAAATACATCAGTCTAACCGAATGAATCTTGACAAGAATCTTATCACAGACGAGGTGAGACGCATCATGGGCATGCAACTCATCAGTTGCACAGCCAGCTGCCAATTTGCTCCTGTCTCGCTGGCAGTGATTGCGCTATTAAAGCCTCCATGCTGAATCAGTGCAGATTTGGCAGGACACAGTGGCTGTACCAATTCATATCATTCACATGATTCACAAGAATATTTCGATATATTTCGATCAAGTTTGAAGTGACTGATGTGCATCAAGTGGCTTACGGAGTCAGGAAGGAGCTGCGCATGTTCCATGTCTTTCCTTGGACACGGGATCTGACACTTGCAGTGGTTCAGCTATAAAGATGCCCTGGCGCTAGAAAAGAAAGTCTTCATTGAACAACTAGAAACGCAAGAAAACTAGGCCTGCCTGGTGTTGAGTGGAAACTGATCTGACTTCAGGCGGTACCAGACTGTTCTTAATCGCTGCTGCAAAGCATCAAGAGGTGAACTGAGAGTTCCCAAGATTTCTTGCAAGCGGTGATCGCGCTGTTGTAACCTGCAGGCTGCTAAGATCATCAAAAACAACATATCAGCTGCAAGCGGCAACTTTGTTCAAACGAGCGTTCTGTCGTCTCATCTTAAGTTACTTCATCGTGCATCATGTAAATCATGTAAATCGTGCAAATCACGCAAATGCTGAGCTTAAGCTTAAGGTGGCAACTAATCACAGTAGCTCGAACTCTCCTGCGCCGAGAGCTTAGCGGCGCATTTAAGGTCGTTCCGGTTGCCTAAAAAAGATGTCTGTCTGTCTGTCATCAACTGTCATCGCTGTTCGTTCCATCCTTTTCTGCATCGAGTGCAACAGATCGAGGATGAAAACGGGTCGTGCATCGCTGCAGGAACCTGAGAGCTGAACAAATTTTCAGCTCTTAAAACCAGTATCCAACATAACGCAAATCGACATATCCAACGTAAATGGTAAATGTGACATAACCAGAGCACATTTGGCACATGGAAAGCATTATCATTTCTCATTTATCTATCATGTGCATGCGATTCCTTTTTGCAAACTCTGCGTCAGGCCGAGAGACTCAAAATGGCATTGAAAGCAATGGCATTGTCTTCAATCTGCACAAGCCACAGGGGTTCGTTCGGTTCCACTGCCGACGATGAATGGGATGAACTCTACGTCCTTTCCTCCTTTCCTCCCTTCGCTTCCCTTCCTCAACGTCTGAATCACAAAAAGAAAAGAAAAGAAATCATCAAATCCTCGAAGTTCGCTCCATTCGCTCCACACCTCGGAAGCATCGAAGTTCTCCAAGACGGCAAAAGCTCTTCGCCAAGGAGTCGCTTGAGATGTGGCACCAGCTGTCACTTGAGTCGCTTGCAGTCCGGCCTGTGAATTTTTTCACATTTTTCACAACTCTTTCGCAACGGAGATGCAGCGATTCTTGCGCCTGCAACAGGAGATCCAAAAGCTCCAAGGCCGGTGGCCATCGAGTCCCCTTGGATTCTGTCGAAATCACGAAATTGAGGTCGAAATTCATGTTAAAATCGTTGGAACGACGTGGATTTCAGGGTGTTCCTGTCTGACATTTGGACGTGCCTGCTGCAAGGCACTGATGGCACTGTTGTAGCTGATTGTTGAAGCCCTTGTGCCACACCGTAGGAGAATGGTGCTGAAACACGCAGTACTGAGAAGCAACCAAAACTCAAATACCACATGAAACACGGGCCACAGGAGACAAATGCATCAGACCTCAAATCTGAGGAGACTTCCAGCCTGCAGCGAGAAACACGGACGAAGTACAAAGCATGTTACCACTTGAAACTGATGATACCCCTTGAAGATCTTGAAAGACTGTTGAGTGACGTGTTGAATACTACCTGGTACCTGACCAGGCCTTCTAAGATGTTGTAGTAGGTGAAGTGCGGGCACCCAAATGTTCACGCGCTCACACGCAGTGATCGCTGAATTGTACCTTGGACTCGAGATTCAACACCAAAGAGGTTACACTGCTTACATGTCAGGGAGTCATGGATGAGAGCGGCAATTTTCGGAGTCTCAAGATGTCTCAAGTGCTTCTCTGCTCTGCTTGCTTAACTGCTTGGCAGGCCACGCCATGTTGCCCAGCTTCAGTGCACCGCAGGGAAGGGCCAGCAAGTGCACGGCCAGCTGCCATTGAGCTGCAGAAGCTGCAGCACACGCACCTCGATGTTCAGAGCTGAGATATTCCGAGATAGTCAGATAGTTGAGTAAGAGACGCATTTGTCAATGCTTGGTCCAAAGATTTGTCAATTTGTAGCTTTTGTCATGACACATGAAGCAGCAATGATTTTAGCAGTGGAGCATCGCTGCAGTAACATCTGGAGTCAAACTCCATGGATTTACGAAGTCAAAACGGTCCAGGGCGAGCTGAGAGCAGTGCTGGTTGCAGCGCTCAATGCAACCACGTCCACTTTCAGCACATCTCGCCAGCAGCAGGTCAATAGTCTCACCACCTGTGATCTCAATCATTTGACAGTCTCACACAAGTGGCTTCAGGGTGGTTTGGGTTTTGCCTTCAACATCTCTGGATTCTACCAACAACTAGCACCAAGCAAACATCTCAAGCATCTTGCATAACTGTATAACTAGCTTCATCATTCATTCTCATTTTCGTGCTTGTCTCAGCCTGGGTCCATTGACCACATTTTTCAGAAGCCGTAATGACATTGCTGAAGGCAACGATGTCCTGCACAGCTCTATAGAGTGGCTCAAGTGTTAATGTCAACTCTTCTGTCAACGTCAACGTCTTGCCCGTCCAGCTGCAAGGCACAGAAGCCGATGTCGGACAGAAGCTGCAGAGCAGGAGACCACTGCTCGTGCTTCTTGCAAGCCGCCAAAACTGACAGATGCTGACAGGTTGTTAACAAAAGAACAGTTTTGAGACTTCAAAATACACAAACTCTGAACTTGATAATAGGCTTTCGCCTAGCTTTTGCGATTTTGCACTTTTGCGCTTTTTCTCATTTCAAGATTCTGAAAGTACAAAACCCCAAGCCACACGAATCCACGACCATTTGTTGCATGCTGTCAGGCACTGCCTGCGGTAGCTGCTGTGGCATCTAATTGGAGCTCTGATCTTTGCGCTTCTCGAAAAGACCTCAGGAATGTCAGATTTGCACTTTGGGCTCCACGTGCACAATGTGAACAAGCTTGATTGCAATCGCTTATATTTGATCTTCATCGCCTACAATTGCAAAACCGATTCCAAGTGAAAGACGAAATCAACAAACATTGCCGCCCAAAAACATCAAATACACCCCTAAAACACTAAATCGGTTTGATTCAAATTCGACGGATGTTTTGAAAGGACAAAGTTTCTGCGAATTTTGAACACCAAGGATCTGAAGTGCAGCCTCCCAATGTGCACGACTGGTCTCCTACAGTATTCATCCAGGGTCGACTTGAATGTCCCAAGGGAAAGATACGTTAACAATTGATACATGTTGGCCATAACAGCCATCACACTACAAATCGCATTGTCCTGCGTGACCCACCCATTTTGTATCGTTATGTATTGTGATTTGTTGGGAAGTGGGATTAAATGATGAACTGATGAAATGCGGAAGTGCGGTCCTTGGTGAAGCGAATCAACTCTTGCCGTTGAACTTTCCATGCCCTGACAGATCCAAGAAAAGTGTACAAAAAAACCATAGGCTCCGTGACTGTTCAGCCGTTTCGGCATGTCTGTGCCAAGATGAGGCAAAACGCTGAGTAAAGGCAAGGTGTATGTTGAAGTTTACGATAGCCTTGAGCCACAGTGTAGCTTGCATATCGTTGCATCATATTCCATCATATTTGCCGTTCTCTCTAAATTCAGCCCGTCTGCACTCAGTGGAAAGATTTCTTCCCCTCTGCCTCTCTGCGTTCCACGGGGTGATTCTCATGTACTGCCGGACCCAGTTTGGCCAAAGGCTTCAGTGCACGCAGTCATCCGACTTTAAGCTTTGTTCATGTGTTTTGGTGAGATGTGATTCGCATGCAAAGCAGAAGTGATGTCAATCTCACATTTTTTTGTAAATCAATGTCATAAATTGCATCGTTGCTCACCTTCTCTGAGTCGTTTCTCCATCCCTTGACTGAGCACATGGACCCGAGTCCCAGCACACCATCGAAAGCGAAGGCGTGGAAGGGCTCTTCAGTCATCTGCGATAAGGCTAAAGCAAAACAGCACAAAATTTTGGAGAAATTGATGGAAATGTTGGCAGATAGGTAGTTGAAAGAACGTTGTCATGAGTCATGACTCCACAAGTCAAAACCATCTGGCTAGGAAGCCTCTGTGGCCATCACAACGCGCAGGTCGACGCAATTCATTGCCTGCACAGAGATACAAATGTAAAATGTCCAAGCACCTCTACACAATGAGGGAAGTCTAAAGCTTTGGAAGGCAGTCATCAGTCATCTACAACAGTTGCTAAACCCAACTTGTTGCCTCTAAATTTTCAAATCGATGAAAAGGCCTCGTGTCTGAGCTGTGTTGGTGACGTCGAATTCTTGTCCATTTTCGACGACTGATCCATCGCACTGATATTCTCGCCTTGCATCACAGTCTGAAAGATATTGAAATCATCTCCCATCTATACATCTAACACAAGTACCCACACACTGAGTTCTTATTTCGTTTAGCATCTTCGAGATTTCATTTCATGTGCAGTTGATGGCACATCGGCTTTGTTTTTGAATTTGAAAACGTGCATTTGTTATTCAAAATACATGAAGATGCCAATGTATAACTTACAGGACCATCTTCATACTGGAGCAAATCTTTCCCCATTCCAGTGCCTCGGTGCCGTTCCAATGCATCACCAGACTGAACTAACAGCAACGGTTCGGTGTTGGCACTTCCTGCACTTGTCCCAGCCTAGGGCGAAAGGATCCAAAGGAGGTAAAAACGAAACGATAAGACGATGTGAAGGTTGAAACAGACATGTATAGATTTAGATTGATTTCTCAATGCAATGTTTTGGTGCACATAAATTGTGTTTTATTTTAGATATTTACAACTGGTGGGTTTGAACTGGCCTTTTTTATCAACAGTTTCGGTGTCTTTGTCAAGCTTTTCGCTCTCTTCTTACTGCCAGGAAGCGGATTGCGACGCAGGAGCTTCTGGTGACAAACAGATCCTACCCAGATCGGATTTTGACAACGAAAAACAAGACGAAGAAAAACTTTCAAACATATGCAATGATAGATGTTTGAACTTCGAACTGCAACAAGGATGTTTTTGAAGTTGCTTGAATCCTTCACTGCAACCCAGCAATTGACATGTCACACATTTGGGAATCTTGATCTCCGTGTTTTCTTTCTGTTCTTTTGTCGGAGTTGCTCCTTTACGAAGAGTTTGAATCCAAAGCATTCACCGGAGACACTCGCAATTCGGTCTGTCATTTCGCTCCTGTCGTGGACAAATTGTCCCGTGACCTCACCGGTACCAAAGGCCACCGTGATCTGATCGCGAGGAGCACCTGAATCATGAAAAATCGAGAGCATTCAACGTTGATTTCGAAATTCACAAAAAGATAAAGAATACTTACAAAAAACCGTTACAAGTTCATCATCAAACTGATTCGATTTGTAAACTGTTTCCCTTGACTACTTTCGAAATCGAATCAGTTTGTAAAACAATTTGCGCTGTAAAGCCAGGTTTACAGCGTTGCACCTGATCGCACCGGAGTTCCATCATAGTCGACATCCACAGCTCCATCGGAGGCCTTTGGCTTCAGAGACAAAATGACATTTACATCGTTTCCCGAAACGGTGAAATCAACCTGACATAAATGCAAAATGCAACACATGTATATATGCAGTATGTAGCTGCATCTAACAAAATGAGTCCAGAAAATCCATTGTCGCACTGGTCTCACCTGTCGGTTGTACCGATTGTGAATTAGGCAGGTCTCGCTGTGACACCTCAGGCTTGGAAAAAATGGCTGTGACTAAAATTTATGCGCCTTCAGCATTTAAAATAACAAGTTCACAGCATTTCCAGCGACACCTTGGATGCCTTCTAAACTGAGTCCAACAACTCGCTAGAAGGGAGAATCACATGGCCTGTGGCACAAGATGATCAAATCTCTGTAACCTCGTTTCCGAGGATTTGTTATGATTTGTATTTGTATTGATTTGTCATGATTTATCCGTTTCCAATACCTTCGAAGTTAGGGGACATCAAACAGTCCCTGACTTCAGGAAGCCTGAACCAGTGTCGAATACTACTGAGAACTTCTGCTCAGGTTTTCCGACCTCAGAAGTTTCCAGAAACTCAAGTAAGGAAGCTGTGCATTCTCCCCTTCTCTCCTTTGCAAATGAGGAAATCTCATGACTTCTCAAATAATCTCTCATGGTTTATGCAACTCTAGTCGTTCGTCGTGCCTCGAGTCTCAATTTTATGATTTCCAAGCCAAAATTGAGCACTCAACTACTACAGAGCCAAAATAGACGCTCTTGTACCTTAGCAACTACGCCATTTCCAACCAAACTGTCAATTCTTCGTCATTCTTTGTCCTTCAAATCTTTCGAGCTCCTCACGAAATTCGATCATCATCGCCCTGCACAGGCACGCGCTGCCTGTGCAAAGGGACCTCACAGATTTTCACACGGATCTCACTTCTACCGAAACTGATGGCCGAGGCTTGGTTGAAGCACAAACTCCAAGTTCCCAGCTACATGTCGTGCCAAAACCTGAAACACGAAACCGAGAGTACGCTTGCGCCACGGGTTGAAATATATTTTGAGTTTTTTGTAGCGTCAAGTTGCAGTTGGACCACAGCAAATCCATGGAAAAAGTGCAACAGTCTTTCAAACCAGTCTTTGTCTGAATTCATTGCTCTGAATCATATTCAAAATAGTGAACATATGAGTGTGAAAGAGAAAATTTGTTTGTCGTTGCTGGTCATGCAAGTCAGGGAATGCTGAGTCTTTCACACCAGGCGCAACCAGCACAATGAGCACAGGAGATAGGAGCGTAACCAGCATCTAGCTTCCTGGCTTCTGAAGTGCGTTGAAAACTCAAAAACAAGTTGTGCAAAAATTCCGATTTACGTTTCTGCTTCTGTTAGGTTCATGATTCAAATTGCCGCCTGTAGACCTCTCCTGTCTCTTTCCGCCCAACACGTCAGCGAGACCCAGAAGGAAACCGATATGTGCCTTAGGCTCTTTGCAAAACAATTCTCAAAAGCTGGGACAGGTCAATTGCATGATGCGCATGATGCTAAACAGCAAGCCAAGCGACGGAATCCGCAGAATTTAGTACGTAGCAAAGCGTGAGTTGGAGTGGTGGCTTCACAGTCGGAATGCACAGTCAAATGTGGAAAAACTTTGGAAATGACTGTTTACAGGAGGTAAATATGATATAGACATTTACAGTCATTAATCATTTGAAGAAATCTCGTGTTGCTTTTTGAAAAAAATCCCGACTGCTCACCACCAACCCAGCCGTATGGATTCGCTCTCTGAAACGTGGATTAAACCGTTCTGAGCCAAGAAAAGGATGAACAAAAACAGGTTTTTACAGCGACTTTCAAACGAAAAACCATAGAATTGGGAAAACATGCAAAAAGGACCACCTAGTACCACCTCAATGAAATGAAAAAGAAAATACTGGCATGAGAAAAGAACATGATGGAAGAAAGCACAACAGTTGCAAAAGAAAACTGATGAAATGGACTGTTCAAATAATTTCAAGTGCACTTGTGCGGAAGCCATGTTTTCGGCTCACACTTCCACCCGGACGTTCACTTTTACAACTTGGTTTGTGCATGTTCGGGTTATCTGATTTACAAACTAGTTCATGTTCTTTCAGGTTGAAAGTGTCCAAACGTTTTCCGGAAAATGTTGAAGCATTAGCAATCACCATAGGCCATAGGCCAACAAACCGTTCAAATCCTAAAGCCTTGAAATTTTGTCGTAGCAAGCGACTTTGCGCAATGTTTCATTGCGGCACCAAGCAAACGGCAAGGGCGAAACTATTGTCCGAAGACACTGGTAGCTGGCCAGCGCAAACGCCTGTCCAACCTCCATGGTCGAAAGAAGGATCAACACGTTGGTTAAATTCTCAAGAATCTACTAGTCCATATTTTGGTGCTTGGAGCGGTGAAGGCAATCTTTTTCCTACAGCAAAACATGAACATCACTCTATTTACATCATTGTGGTAGAAGTAGGGTATGATATGGCATGATATAGTATAATATGGCAAGGTGCGGCTAAAATACCGCAGCTAATCCAAGTAAATTTCAAGTGAGGCATCCCAAAGGTAATGATAAGAAGAAGGAAACCAACATCCAAAGACTTCATGACTTCATGTCATGGTTTGAGGTGATTTTCCAACATTCCGTGAATTGAATGATGAAATGATTATCTGAAACTAGAGACTCGGGTGCAAATGGGTTCCACATGGATGGTGCGGATTGAATGCCACTACACTCGAAAAAACAGAACTATCCTCCCTAGAAACCTTACCATCCTTTTGGCAAGGTTCTGGCAGGGTCTAGGCTGGTTTGCTTATGAGAAATCCACTGAAAAATCCCCGTATGGTTTCTTAGAAACTCATCTGAGATCCGTACGTGCCTTCCAAACAACCACTCCTGAATCTGGTGTCAGGTCGAGGTGAGAAGGTGGCCGACACTTGCGGTATAACTGTAGTATCCTATGCGAAATGATCTGCGAACAGCGAAGATTTAGGGTACAACGATACGCAACCATTGCCTACCTTCCCCACAGAACCTACATCCATACCGCCATACCTTATATCCGTTTCTTTCACAAAAAGGTTTTGAAACTCCATTCATACATGCTGATTGGAAGTCTCATCCACATATGTAACTACTTGATATAGTTCCGTTTGGAAACGTACGTTCTCCTAGCGAATTGCTACAAATACGTGAGTTCAGACTAAGCTACAAAAATTCACAAAATCATCAGCAAATTGATGCAACAGTTCTGTTGACACACGGGAAAATCTCAACAAACAGGCAAGTTTGAATTTCCCACACCTCGGCCTTTCCATTGGGTAGCATTGTGTGCATATGGGCCTGCCTCGGAAGAATTCATTCTAGTCGCTGATGAGATAAGACAATAGTCTTTAAATACTGTGCACACGAAATCTGTGTCCCGGCCGCGGGGATGCCGCCGGCGGAACACGAAAACGCGAAAACGCGAAAACGGCGGAAACGCCAAGCACGAAAACGGCGAAAACCCGAAAACGCGAAAACGGCGAAAACGGCGAAAACCCGAAAACGCGAAAACGGCGAAAACCCGAAAACGCGCAAAGCAGGAAAACCGTTTTTGCAGAAAACAAAAAAAACACTACAATCAATTATCGCACTAGCAATCAAACACGCACGGAGATGGGAAAAGCACAAGAAGATGGAAACGCGAAAACTCGAAAACGGCAAAAAGTGTTCTCGTTTTCTAGTTGTCTGGTTTTGCACCGAAGCAGTCCATTCCGCAGCACTTTGAACACGAAGGTTATCACAGCTTTGGGATGCTTCGGGCATGTGTATAAAGTATGTACCGAAGCAGTCCATTGCGTAGCACTATGACATATGAACACGAACGTTGTCAAAGCTTTGGGCATGTGTAAGTTATGTACTGAAGCAGAACTTATTTCTGTAGCACGTTGAACACGAAGGTTTTCCCACCTTTGGGCATGTGTGAAGTATGCACCGAAGCCGCCCATTCCGTAGAACTTTGAACACGTCATCACAGCTTAAATTTGGGCATGTCTTGCGTAGCATTATGAACACGAACGTTATCATTGATTTGGGCATGTGTAAGGTATTTACCGAAGCAGTCCATTCCATAGCATGTTGAACACGAACGTTATCACAGCTTTGGGCATGTGTAAAGTATGCACCGAAGCAGCCCATTCCATAGCACTTTGAACACAAAGTTGAAGGTTATCACAGCTTTGGGAATGCGTAAAAATATGTACCGAAGCAGTCCTTTCTGTAGCACTTTGAACACGAAGGTTTTCACACCTTTGGGCATGTGTAAAGTATGTACCGAAGCAGCCCATTCCGTAGCACTGCACTTTGAACACGAA
>DF241252.1:0-84005 GCA_000507305.1 Breviolum minutum Mf 1.05b.01 | reverse complement strand
ACTGAGGAGGCTGGTGAGGACGCTTTAGAAAGGGCTCTGGATGATGAGGTAGAGGCTAGTGGAGGAGGAGCTGCTTCACGTCCAGTTGGACAACTAACTGGAAATGAGGAGGTTGACGAAGATGAGGAGAGCGAAGATGCCAGAGGGGTATCTCGTGAGGATCGGAGATTGGTTCAAAAGCTCCACAGCAATTTGGGCCATCCATCCAGATTGGACTTCTGCCGAGTTCTTCGTATGGCGAGAGCTAGACCAGCCATTTGGAAGTACGTTCGTGATGAGTTCAAATGTGACATTTGTGAAGCAGCAGTGAGGCCGAAGAGTTCAAGGCCAGCAGCTGTTCCAAGAAACTTTGAACCCTGCCATACAGTCGGGGTAGATGTGGTGTACTTTCCGGCGATAGATCCAAACTACACTGTGGCGGTTCTCAACGTTGTAGACTGGGGAACGGGATACCAGTCTTTGGAGCCTTTGGATCGAATGTCGTCAGACCACGTCTGGAAGAAGTTCTATCAGTGCTGGGTCCGTATCTTCGGAATGCCGGAGATGGTGGTGATGGATCAAGGCAGGGAGTTTGTCGGTTCCTTCTCCAAGATTGCAGCCGAACATGGAGCTTTAGTCAAAGTAATAGGGGCCCGGGCGCCCTGGCAGCAAGGACGCACGGAGAGACACGGCGGTTTGGCGAAGGAGATCTTTGCCAAAGTCAGAGAGGAGATGAGTCCATCGGGCTTTGATGAGTGGGCTGCCTGCGTCTATGCAGTGGAGGCGGCAAAGAACCGACTTTTCAACAGGAGTGGTTTCAGTCCAGCACAGAGACAACTAGGGGCCAACATCCGACTTCCTGGAGCGCTGGCTACGGATGATCCGCTAGATCCCAAGCTGGTGGTCAATGCAGCTGGAGAGAGCATGAATAGAACTTTGGCTATGAGGCAATCAGCGATGGAAGCGTTTCTCCGTTGCACTTCTAAGGAGGCAGTGATGAGGGCGAAGAGTGCAAGGAACAGGGTGCAGCGAGAGTTCAATCCAGGAGACGTGGTATATGTGTACCTTAGAAGAAAAGGAGATGAAGGTTATCGTAGGCCTAAGTGGGTTGGGCCTGGAAGCGTCATCATGCCAGAAGGTGCAAACGTATGGCTCAACATGAGAGGAGAGCTGTGGAAGTGCGCAAGAGAGCAGTTGAGGATTGCCACTGAGGACGAGAAGGAGGCGGCGGGACTTTTGGAGGAAGAGTTCCACGATCTCAAGGAGAACTTGGCAAGGAAAGGAAGCAAGAGAAGCTTTCAAGACTTGAGCGACTGGGCACTACCACCTGCTGAAGATGATCCCCGTGTGGAGGAGACAGGGCGAGGCAGACAGGTGAGGCCTAGGATAGAGGAGGCTGCAGAGAACGATGAGGATAGAAATGAGGAGACGCCAGCACAGGATGGTGGACAGGAGTCATCATCGTCGAGCAGCGAGACTTCTACAGAAGAACCAGAGCGAGAGGAGATGGATGAGAACACGTTGGATGAAGCGTGTGAAATGGTAAGAAGGAATCAAGTTCTTGATGGCGTTCTGAAGAGCCATCAAATTGGTGAGCAGGTCTATGGACCTATCAGAAGGCACATGCAGAGACTGTGGGGCCCTTACAGAGGAGGAGTCACAGTGAGGCACGAAGAAGAAGAGGATGATGAGGGAAGAAAGGATGAAGATCTTTGGCTATACGATGAAGAAAGGAACAAGATCATCAGAAAGCATGTGATATCACGAAAAGTAGGCTTTGTACCAAGCCAAACCAGAGGATGCCCGATACCTATGAAGCATCTGACGTCACACAGGTGCACCGTGAAGCAGTTTGAGGATGGAAGCCATGAGGTGGACAAAGGAAACTGGAGAGAGAAGATTGAGTCTAAGAGGAGTGCGAAGGATATAAGATGGTGGGTGGGGTACACCGAGTTCACCATCAGAAAGAGGACGCCAGAACTGGCGTACATGGTGAAGAGAGGATCCGATGAAGTTCTCGAGAAGGACATAGCCACCGAAGAAGAGTGGAGCAAGTGGAGAGTGTCAGATGGTGCAGAATGGAGCAAGGTAGAGGCAACTGGTGCAGTCAGAACGATGACATTGGAGGAGTCTGAGGATGTGGAGGCTCAACTAAACCAAGCAGGACTTGGAAAGAGGATTCTTCCATCTCGGATAGTCCGAAGGTGGAAACCTGCAGAACAGCCAGGACAGCCACCTACAAGGAAGTCCAGGTGGTGCGTGAGAGGAGATCGAGATCCAGATCTACTGGAGCTGGTGAGGCATGCTCCTACAGTGACGACCTCTACGTTGTCTGTGGTGCTACAGGTGGCAGCTTCATCAAAGTGGAGAGGAGCGGTAGGCGATCTGAAGAACGCCTTCATGCAGTCGGAGAAGCTGGTGAGACCATCTGGAAGACTTTACTGCAAACAACCGAGTGGAGGTTTGCCTGGGTTGGATCCAAAGCAACTCATTGAGATTCTGGCTGGGGCATATGGATTGGGAGATGCACCAGCCCATTGGAGGAAGACTTTGAGGAAAGCGATCTTCGAGATGGGCATGGTCCAGTCCGTCATGGATCCATGCATCTTCAAGTGGTTCAAGAAGGGCAAGCTGCAAGGCCTCCTGGTGGTGGAGGTGGATGACCTGCTGATGTTAGGCAGCGGTGAGTTCTTCAATCACTTGGAGTTTCTGAGGAAGAGGTTCGAGTTCGGCAAGTTCGTCTTTGTTGATGAGCAGAAGGATGGAACGTCTTTTAATGGAAGAAGGATTAGAAGTGATGGAAAGCATGGATACAAGATTGACATGCAGAAGTTCGTAGAAGAGAGGCTGGAGACTGTGCCCTTAGCCAAGGGCAGAAAGGCTGAGGAGGAAGCAAGTCCTGAAGAAAGAGAAGCAACACGAGCTGCAGTGGGCAGCTTAACATGGGCTGCCAAGGAGGGCAGGCCAGATGCAGCAGCTGCAGCAAGTCTGGTGGCTTCAGCGCTGTCGAGCTTGAAGGTTCAAGATGTGATGGATCTCAACAAGGCGATTGTGGCAGTGAAGAAGCGGGCAGATCTGAGCTTGAGGATACAGAGCATCCCGCTATCAGAGTTGCAGTGGGGCGTCATTACTGACGCTAGCTACGCCAATGCTTCGAAAGGAAGGTCTCAAGGAGCTTTCGCAGTCATTGCCTTTGAGGAGAAGATGGTGATGGAAGGAAGTGGAAAGTGCAATCTACTGCACTGGCGCTCAGGGAAGATTCAGAGAGTGGTCAACTCTACGTTGGCTGCAGAGACACAGAGCTTATCACGTGGTTTGAGCGAGGTGTCATGGACGGTGACGGTGTTCAATGAACTTACTACGGAAGACTTCAATATGAAGGAGTGGGAAGGAGCTCTACATCAAAGGCGACTACAAGCTTTTGCGAGTGAGAAGACGGAGCCAGAGCTGAAGTCTGTCTGCGTGGTAGATGCCAAGTCGCTCTATGACCATTTGTCGAAGGAAACAATTGGAACGGCAAGCGACAAAAGGACGGCATTGGAGATGCAGGTGATTAGACAAACTCTGGCGGAAACCTCTACTAGCATCAAGTGGTTGCCCCACCCCAAAATGGTGGTGGATGTTTTGACAAAACGCAATGGTAACATAGACCCATTGCATCATCTGCTCGATTCCGGTGTGTTTTCTTTAGCTGACACCAAAGAAAAACTTGGGAGCTGTGAATAGATAGCACTTGGTGTCAGCATGCATATCACCGTTGAGTCATGGCAGTTAGCATATAAACCAATGGATATCCTCCGGAGCCACACGGGCTTAGGGGGCTGTTTCCCGGAAAAAGGCCGATTGTCCTCGCTTAAGCTGTTGTTTCCACAATAAGCAATGCTGGTTGTTGTGACTACAATTGCCAAGGTTTGCGATTACTACTTTTTTGTAGCATTATTTCGACTATTACTTTTGATTGCTATTCAAATCATTATTTGTTTCATATCATGTTCAACTCAGGGTCATAATACTGCAATATGTGAGATAGATAGATAGATAGATAGATAGATAGATAGATAGATGGATGGATGGATGGATAGATAGATAGATAGATAGATAGAGTATTGATAGTGTCTAGTATTGATAGTACAGATATCATATTGTGAATTTTAGGGTACACTATATTATATCAACTATATCAGTACTATATATCACTATAAATGACATGTCAGTCTCCATAGGACAAGCACACCCCGAAGGGTTTGCAGCCTGGTGATTTCGAACTCTACATCGATGACTGCCTTGCACCAGTTGATGCAACCCTTGGAAGCTTGGTAGCATCAAACTGCCCAACTGCCGGGTTTGATGTGATTTTCAGTGAATTTCACGGAATTTCCAGGAAATATGATCCTAATGTAACATACCAAATTTGTGAACTCATTCTTTGCAATTTCCTGCATGTTTGCTTCTTGCACCTTTGGCCCTTGGGGGGATTGGTTTCAGTTCAGTTGATTGGTTGGGATTCACTCTCCCCAAGGCGACTTCCTGGACGAGAAGGTCTTATCGCTTTAAGGGAGATGGATATCAAGACATGTCAAGGGCAGATTGACCACGAGAATCTGGAGATTATTCAAGTTATGATATGAGACATACAGTATATACCTATTGCATAGGACTTTGGGGACTGGAAGGACTTTAGAACAATTCTCCAGTTCTCAGCCTCTCAGCTATTTCTTTGAATAAGATGTCCACAGCTCAATCTGTAGGCCCTGTAGGCAAGGACACATTTGTTGTGTTACATGCTTGTCATGCAGCTGCGTCTACAAAGATGGACTAAACTACTAGCAGCATCACATCAAATGACATCCTATATTGCTATATATTGCTATCACAACTTCAATGCCTGCTCCTCTCTACTTTCCAGCCTTGCGCTCACAAGGTCTCAAGGGACATTCCGTCACAAGGTTTTGCATGTGTCAAGATAGTCAAACCTTTCGGACAGGCTCGAAGAGCTGGATTTATCACGCTCCACTTTCGAGAAGTGTCTGACTGGTGAGAGCAATTGCGAAGTATTTCAGATGTGTGCCAAAGACTTGGGAATCACGGCATTTCCAAACCTTTGCATCATTATCATTGGATGGCATCAGAGTTGTCAGCAGGTTCCCAATTTTGAGGCATGCAAAATTTGTACATACAGTGCACTTCGATGCCCGGATGATTTGGATAGAGGATCAGCAGAGCTGAAGAGAACTGTAGGAGGGATTGAAAAGACAACTGTGCAAACACAGATGCAGACACATATACTGGGCCCAAGAATTGCCAAAGGCCAACATGTGGTGTGAGTTATCTTGGTATCGTGTGCGTTATGTTTTTGGTGCAGTCTTTGATGAAAACATGCAGGACCAAAGTGTCTCGGTTTTGTTTGGCAAAAAACGTCTGCTGCTGCTGCTGCTTTGGTCTCCTACTCTTGGCTGGCATTCTTTGGTTGATCTCCATTGGTAGCAATATCCCACACGAGTTATGCCAGTTTCAATGAGATTTTACAACCCACATGTTGATATCACATGACAACTTCAATGATTAACCTTCAGCCAGAGGAGGTGGTTTATCTATCCTCCAATTGAAAGGGCTCACCGATGAATATTCCACTTAGGCCATTTTGCCTTAAGCTTGCTGGAGGCGTTGCAGAAAGACACACAAAAGATCACACGAGATTCCCTCATCCACAGGCTGCCCTGGAACACCTTAATGACATTGCATGATATAGAAATGCTTTCCATTGCCATAAAGATCTAGGAGTGGGAAACCCTCGTAAGATTATTTTTTGCGCGCTCAAGCAAAGCTGATCTTACCCACATGTTGATGCCATGTCTCAAAGTCGGCTAAGTGTCTTGGTTGCAGGCATTTACGCAAAGCCAGGGCAACTTGATTGATTCAATCGTGGAATGCACAAGCCACCATTGGGATTTAAACATCATGATCTTGATGTGCTTTCACTAATCTCATACAAACTCAAACAAGGAATCACATATGAAATTCTGTCATTTGAATGATTGTGTACTTCCCAATACGATCGATTGCCAGGGACAGCCATGAAATGTATATGAAATGTAAGACCCACTCCGGACCCACCCTGGAAAGAATTTGCGATGTACAATGTACAGAGGTTCCTCACAGTGATGAAATGCCTCTAGTTGCGAACGGCGAAACCAATTATTTAGCTACTCCTTTTCAGAGCTACTCCTTTTCAGAGCGCTCTTGGCAATGCGAAATTCGAGATCTAAACTCATCCATTCCGAAGTTCCATATTCCCTTTGCAGCTGCCCTTCAGGTTTTCAACTTCAGCTACCGTGAGATTGGAGATCTACAAATGGTGGCTTGTACATTCAATTCGAGAAGCCACTTGCATTGTACTTGTAGGATCGTTTTACCACCGACAAGGCGGACAATAAAAACATTACCGCGCAGCGTGCATTCAAAAAGAGATCGCTGACTTTGGAGGGACCGATTCGCACTGAATCCTCATAGATCCTTCAACCTTTGAACATTGTTCGAGACTGTCACTGTGCCCGAGGTGCTATACCACGCTATACCAATCGCTTGATGATTTGGTACGAAGTTTATGGAAGTTTCACATATTGGTAATTCGGTTGCTGCTCCACATCTCCGGTAGGTTGGTGTTGCAACATGTTGCAACCCTGAATTCAATTCCACCCTCATAGAATTGTCAAATGTCCCCAGATGTGCCGTCCTTCGGAAGATGGAGCAAAGCCACTTAAGCACCAACATGTTTCACACAAGGGGGCTGTATATAGAGAATGCGTGAAATTGTTGACTGCTCCGCCACTTCCAGATTGGATTCTGGTCAAAGATCATAGAACTATGGAACAAACACAACATAGTGAAGAAAACGGAAAACATGTTGGAGACAAAAACAAATCTTCAGCAGAGCGACTCGGAGAGGAAGTCACATTTTGAAGTCCATGACAACTCTAAGTCATCAGCGACATTGGTACCGGATGATTGTGGTGATTCTAGATATGTGATATACACATATATAATCATACATATATGTATTTTGTATATGTACTTATATGGACTTGCAACATCTTGCAACTTGCAACAGAGTCAAAAACTCAAAGCTCAGTTGATTGCCATTGAAAGGCATAGTGGATCGCCTTGCTACCTTCATGACGAGGACACTTCGACATGTGCTATTGGAAGCGCTGACAATTGGTTGTTTGTTCATGGCTGTGTTTTATGACTTGGACATAAAGAAATTGGCTGCACAGGCTTTCATCAGATTCCACTCTATCCAAAGAGGATGTGGCTTGGCTCACTGGTTTGATTGAGTGGATCAACGTAAGGATAGGATTTCATTGAATCGACCTCCACAAGGAAGGCTTTACATTGCTTTAGCATAGCACCTTTGGCAAAGTGTAAAGCCATGTAAAACGCAAATGAAGCCTGCCCGACTCATTCTAGATTCGACTTGAACAAATCTGACATAGGTCGTAGAATGATAGTCCTGTTGTAATTCATTGTGAGTTCAATATTTCAATTTTCCTGTCTTGAACGATTCTGATCTCATTGCTGAGGTGCCATACCTGAACATCATCCAGGCTTACTCTCGTGCAAAACGTCCTCAAGGTGCTTTTTCCAATTCTACATACGACTTGGAGAGAGAGCGAGAGAAATTCTTGAATCGATCAATTGAAAAGAACACCAAATATAATTGTACATTTGTTGTGGTTCTGTCTACCTTCATGAAAAAAAATGGATCAATTTGGATATCAGCTGCATACATGCTGTTTGACTTTCTCGTCTCCTAAGCAATTATCGCGTAGTACTGCGAATCCTATCATCCTCATGCCAAGAAATTGGTGCTACTATGCCAAGACATCATTGTAGTGATGTATTAAACTGTGATTCTTTACGTCAAGCATTGCCATGAATCCACCATTGTGACCCGTGAGGTGCTGCTGACTGGCTTGGAAAGATGGTCAGAAACACAGTCGTTGGGGATTGGTCGGTTGGCTGAGACTCGTGTTGCGCAGCTTGAGGCTACCGCTGGCGTCTCCCCGCAAGTGGAGGCATATAATGCGGTGATAAGGACTGGAGCGCTGCAAAGATGCATGTGAGTGGAGGAGTGTTTCTGAACAAACTTTAAAGATGTAGGAGACGAGATGTTATCGCTCATTCAGTCATCTTTTCTGAGCCCTTTCCTGGAAATATCATTATGATTTATTCTATTATTTTTCCCAATATTTCGTCCAATCGATAGTTCCAATCAAAGTCATTTCTTTGTTGTCGGACTTTCTGCTAGGAGCTACGCAGAGGCTTCGAGCTTGGCAACTCCGTGGTCCGCCTGTTGATGTTTTTTTTTTGATTCCCTGAAGTATTCCTATGCTCAGGTGGGTGACAGCAACTCTGCCAGCCAATGGCTCGCCAGGTGTGGCATTGAGACCACATGCATTTGTCGTGGAAGTGGTAAGGGGACCCCTATAGTGACATACACCACACATCCCCACTTGCTACGAAATCGAATCACTGTGTATCTATTCCAGTGGCTCATTGCAGTATTCAAGCATATTCAAGCATGAAACCATATGTATAGGTACTGCCGCAATCATTTGGACTCTTTCTTCAACCCTGTATTCTTTGAGACTCTGAGCGGAGGGAGACTGCCCTGCAGATGACCAAACGGTAGCATCCCGGATGGATTTCAAACTCCAATGCAGGTTGCAAGCAGAAGCTGCGCCAGACTTTGACTCCTATCAAGCAGTCTGTTTTCCCAGGCCTAGTCTTGTCAGCTTATAGCACATAGCATGGCGTGATGAACATGACATTCACGACATTCATAAATCCATCATAAATCCTGCATTGTACAAATTATATACTGTACTTGTCTATTTGCAGTCATTCGCCATGCACGTGCCAGGCCTTTGTGATGTTTGTGATACGTTTGTACATATATGTGTGTTTTTTGTATATGCCCCGACGTACTGATATTCCTAATTCTGATTGCATCTCCTGGGCATTGCAGTATGGATATTGCCTTTACTCGGGAATTGACAGTTGCTTTGCTACTATGCATTATAGGAAACCGTCGATTGTATACAATTTAATGAATTTTAATGATACATTAAGTCATTAAGTTTAAGATTATTCATATTACATTATGACATTAACTTCAATTTGTTATGCGTTGTTTGACTTCGGGGCGAAAAAAAACAATACTTCCATCTTACCAGATGACCTTAGGTTTTGGATGCCTACGCATCCAATGGTGATGCCGATAAGGTGCAGGAGATTTGGAAGGACCAGCCTTGATAGCAGATCAGCTAAATTTGTGTCATAATGTGCCAGATTCCAGTGCTTCAGCAGAAGAAAAGTGGGAAAGTGAACGAATTTGACGCATCGAGATGCATAGAGTCTCACCCAGAGTTGGCGATGTCTCCTTGTTAGGAGCTGACGGCAGCAGGCTTTACCGCCACAGACCAAACCTACTGTTCGACACTGCGGGCCTATTGCCTGGCCAAAGATGCCAAGAATGTTGAGGCGCCATGTTTTTTCTCCACCAAAAACAATGACAGTGATTCTTGGTAAAACAAGATCATGCTTCTCCAGTTGGATGGCATATATTTGAAGATGGAAATATGCATAAATTCTGTAAATCAACAAATTGAAGATAAGTCAAGATTGGAAGGAAGAAAACTCTTGCATTCCTCTGCCTTGGTGTCTAGTAATCATTGCCACAAAGGTGAGTGATCCTGAAATGATAAAGTTCTTCTCGTGAAGCTGCAAGGTCTGGGTCGACCGATTTGAATGGGAGGGCATCCAATTTAATTGGTTGGCCTTTGCAGCGCTCACCAGGCGACACCCAATGGGCCCTGGTTTTTGAGTTTCATGTTATGTTGATAGACCTTGTGATGACAATCTATTGCGCATTCCACCCAGAAGGTGCTCACTCCACGCATTTTTTCAAGTTCAATTGCATTGGAGAGGATGTAACTGTATAGATTTACTAATCTGTTTGTAGGAATCAAAGAGATACAAAAAGTATCGTTCCCATAGGTGGGCTGTAGAGAAGTTTAGTTAAAAGGTCCAAGCGCAAGTCTGACAGTACCACATGACAGACATGCATGCGGCCAGTTTTTGCCTACAAGCATTTTGTCGTTTCCGTTTTTCACCTTTTCAGTCCGCAGGTTTTATCTTGGACAGGGTGAGCTATCAAAAGCGTTCGGGCTGTCGGAGGAGATGGCTATGACAGACCTCTTTGAGGTTGGGGAAGGTCCGGAAACCTAGGGTCTGCTGCTGAAGGTATATCCATGTATATATATATATAAATACATCATTACATCCATTTGTCATTTTGGAATAGTTGTGGACTCACAACTGTGAAACCTTGTGGAACTGCATATTTTGCTTGGAAGACTCTAGGGTTTTTGTTTGTTGGTGTTCCTGTAGGTTCCTGTTCTTTGGTTGATGTTGAAGTTGAAGTTCATGCTGCCAGCTGTTGTACACTGAAGAAGTTTCCCCTGCAGGTCTTTGGCTGGAACAGCTTGAGGTTTGGGGGCACCAAACATTTTTTAGAGAATCGGAAATGTGTAGGTTGTTGGTGAGTCGCATCTTTACGACTAAACGCTAGCGATTAAGAAAAGGACAGTAAATAAAGTGAGCTCCCTCCTAAAAGATCAAGAGGTCCAACTATTCGGGGGCCTAATTTTTTGTTTGTCCATTTTCTAATTTTCCTCCTGATCAACTTTCATCCTTGATTTTTGATTTTTTTCTTTTTAACTTGATGACTTCCATCCAGTTTGGTATGAACACTTTATTTAAACCGTGCTTCATCATTTAACTAACAAAGGAACCACATGATGCAGATTTATTTCTTGATCTTTGGTTTTCTTTCATTTGGATTGAAATCTTTCTTGAAATCCAACATCATCTAGATGTTTTTCTCATGCAATCTCTTACTTAACAAAACCACTCAAATCGATTCCCAAATCAATTGGGACAGGGGGTACTGTACCCCACAACGCCCCAAAAAGTGATAAAGGGATATAAAGGGGTAGAAAATAAAGTTTTGGGCGTGGCTGAACTAGTTATACCAAACAAGTAATTGCAAAATCATGTTCAACCAAGCCAATACATATTCCATGGTTACATTTCTCATTTAAACCCCTGACTAAACCAAGTTAACATTATTTAACTTTAAAACCCCTTACTAAAACAATTTCTACTTTTATTTGCTACCCCCCATCTTGGGGGTATTATTCGCTTCATTATTCATATGGGTGGCCAGATATTTATTAGTGACTTTAATATCTTTAATGAGAATGGGAATAATATTGGACCATAATTATGTACATAGTTTCTTGTGAGTCGTGTTCGTTTGTTTCACTAAGAACATTTAAGACATACATATAGCTACGGAGGCTCTGCCCATCTTCATGTCCATCAAGCCCCACACAAACAAAAGCCGCCAAGCATCTCAATAGCCAAACAGCCATAGCCAGTCGCACCATGTGGTGTTAAGTAATCAACCTTTTTTTGCGTGTTGTGTCCAGGTTTTATTATGTTTCGCATTTGTTTTTGACTGTTATTATCTTGTAGAGATGTTTTGACATGACTTTACTTCAGATTCCATTGACAGGCTGCCCAAAAGCAGAACGACGCTTCACATGCAGAGAAGGCGTGCGTTTCAATGCAGCTCCTTGCCTGTGTTGCTAGAGATTTTGCTGCTTGTGTCTTACTACCATTCCATCTATTCCCTACCCTCCCTACTACCTACCCCCACAAAAGTGATTGGTCAAAGTGCTCAAAGCATTTCATTTTTTTTTGGATTCATCTAGATGCATGACAGGTAGCCACTGCCATGCTGCAGTATGGCAAGCAGTTGCCAGAGAAGGCCAAAGGACTGCGGTTCTGCCGGTTCAAGAGCATTGCCACTCCTGATGTTGGCTCAAAAGATCCAGGAAATGTCACGGTAAGCCGTGCAGCTATTGCATATTGCTAGGCAAAGTCAAGATAAACCAGACTTCAATGTATATCTTGTGATTTGCACACAACCATGGCAAAGGATTTACAAAAAGTCGATGTGGAAAACACTAAATGATTACATGTGCCATGCAAAACCATAGGGGACCCGCTTATTTTGCGGACGTTCCTCGGAGAACCACAAATTCTGACCGCACCGTATTTTGTTTATTTGGACTTGCATCCTTCATCCAATTCAATTGTTGAAATGAAAACAGGGCAATATACTGTTAGCTTCAGTTCGTTTGTCCTTTTTGGCAGCTGTAACTACCGCCAAATGCATGAAAAGCTGGAAGGAATACTGCGAGAGATGCTTGGTGAGGCGCGAATCCGGGGATTTGTGAGCTCATTCAGCGCAGGTAATCTTGGATTGCAAAATGTGAATACCCGTGAATACCCATGGATCAAGAGAACCTTTGCTGGTTTCCCTATTGAACACACTGGAAATGAGAACTTACCATACTTTTGCAGCAGTTCATATCAGCGTGTCAGATTGTACACAACAAAATACAAACGTAACAATTCACCATGATTCAAAATCATATGATTCAAAATCATATTTGATTCAAAACATGCCAAATTTTGGTAGGCTAAAGCCATCATCTCATTTACTTCAAATTTCTTTTTTGCAATGATGTTGCTGCCATGGACCTTTGTGGCATCTTGGACTCTTTCGCTGGCTTTTCGACCTCCTTGCATACCACTGGATGTTGCCACACCCTACCAAAGCACCTGGAGCTGTGCCTCGAATGGTGTTCAGTGAGTGAAGCAACAGATGCGAGAAATTGTGTGCTTAAACAGGAGAATCACTTTTGCATGCTTTCAGTAGATTTTTGGTATAGAATTTAGAAATCCCAGGACCAGCACCTTGGCTTGGAATTCAAAAGTCCCCTCAGGTCATGACAACTTGACAGATGGATCTCCTCAGCATTGGACAGGCCGAACTTGTCTTACTAGTTGAAAGAACATGAAAGAACCGCACCGAACCGAACTGATACATCCAAGTATGTAGACGTCGTTGGAATTTGTATGTTATGGTGAAGTGTCGAGCTTTATAATTGTAGCATTTGTAGCCTTACTAAATGATACAGGTATGGACATGGACAAACAGAGTCCTGATTTTGACCTCGGATTACAGAGCTGTGCCAGGTGACAGCCTTGATTGGGTTGGTCTTGTGCGCATTGGAACAACAGTGTATCGCTGGCTGGGGCAACCTTTGCTGGACTCTGAATAATGGTTGGTGTCCATCAATTCATAAGCTCAGACATCAAAGAATTATAGCGAAAACTGATGTAAGATATCAGATATTGTAAGGTTCAAATTTACATCAGAGATGTCAGCTTACAGATGGTTTTTAAATTGGCTTTCCGGTAACGCCTTGTGCGCTTCATGCACAGTCTTTCCCTCCAGGACTTGCCTGCAGCACAACAAACATCTGTGGATGTTCAGCCTACACGAACGCGTTATACATTTCAGGCGTGGCAGTGCTCAGACATTGTTTGCCTTGTGTCCGAAAGAGCTTTGTGATACTTGATGAGACATGATGGCGATGATGATCATGATGAATTTCATCATCATGATGATGATCACTGTCATCAATATCATCATACAGCACGATACAGCATGATACATCGTTGTCATTGTTATATCGTGATACATGATGACGCATCATGATGCAGCGTTGTCCATGTTACATCACACCATGATACATCATGCTACGTCACCATACATCATGATACATGATACATAATACATGATGATACTGCCATGTCATGACCAGGCCGGGTCTGTGGAGATGACCGCGGAGTTCATGACCCCTTCCTTTGGCCATGATGAGGCGTGGCTGTGACACTTTGACTTCGTTTTTTGGCACCTTCATGAATACCACACGTTGGTCAAAGAACTGTTGGGTATGTACATCAATTGTTTGACATGTGAATGTATCCCATGCAGCAATAGTGTACAGTATGGTTGTTGATGTTTACTTACTCAGTGAACCTATTTTTTTGCAACTAAGTTTTACATTTGGCACAAAAGACTGGCAGGTCCTGGCTGTGGCTGCGTGTCCAATCACCACAGTGAATTTTACAGTTCGCGGCGCCAATGCGCCGGTAGAAATCTTTTTTGAACCTTGAATGTGTGAAATGGTTTATGTTGCTTGAATGTTTGGCAGCTTTTGTGGGGTCTAAAAAGTTGAAAAATACTTTTGGCGTGCTCCACAATCACACTTGGCATAATGTTGGCTTGGTCATCAAGATGGTGAGGGTGGTGATGACAGCTGCGTTGAATTGAGGATATGAGTGCAACGACAGCTTCTAGATTTGACCGGCAGCAGGCTTCATTGCTTGAAGTACGTGCGAGCGATGTTTGTGTCCAGAGTCCAGAGATGTGTTTATCCCAGAAGCGCTTGCCACCAGTCACTGATTGTCAGGTCATCGGGGCGCGTGAGCAATCTGATACCCTTCAGGTGGGAGGAGGTAGTTTTGGATTGCACAACTGTCTATTTTGCAGGTTACCTATTTGTCAAACATGTCGGCTTTTCTGTGGCACTTATTTAATTTGTCTTAAGTTGGTCTGTATTATACATTGACATGAGCCATGGTCAAAATGTTCGAAGAAAAAATGAGGAAGGAGCGGTCGGAAATGGTTCATAACATGCACGGAGCGCTGTTAAACGATAGGGTCCCCCTCAAAGGATATCTTTCAAGTGCATCACAAGTTGTGATTGTGCAGCAGCTATTGTTTTGTGTGTCGGAGAAGTTTCAAAAACAATCAATGCATTGTTTCTGGAGATTTGAAACAAAATTTAGCCAACCGAAACAATAACTACTTATCCGCAAAGATAAGTTGATGATAAAAGTGTCCAAGCCGAGAAGCGGGCAGTAGGGGAACAAAGGAGCATTGCAATTAAAGACAATGTTAGCTTACATGACGATTCTTCACAAAATGCCTTTCACTCTGTATCAAATGCTGGGGGATTTCAAAGGTAGCATACCGTACCTCAGCCTCAGAATGCTAAATGTTGAATGCTTGGAGGTGGTGAAGTGTATCAAACACCGTAAAGCGAAACAGCCACCCCAAAAAGCAATAACATGCAAAGACCTTCAACTTCATACTAGGACCTCGTAATACATTTCACGGCGCCTTACATGAACTATGAATTTCCTACCTAGAAAGCACAAGACTCAAACACAGTGAAGGCTATGCGGCTTTACCAAATTTTTCCATAACAAAAGATTTGAAATATTGAAATGAAATGCAGGCCATAGGCCGAACTGTGTCACCTCGTTTCAACGTTTCTTCACATCCCAGGTTGTGCGCGTGGGTACCACGGAACAGCATCTTTTGGGCCAAACCTCAGATCGAGCAGTGCCTTGCCTCAGATTCTGCAGTTGTTAGGCTGTGAATCATGAAATGTAACTTGTGTAAATATGATGTATATACTTATATACATACACGTTAATGACATGATATTATCATTATAATGATATGTTGATTATTATTGTAGATATGAAGATATGTTTGCATGTAGATTGTATGTGATGAAATGCCATCATTGTCCTTGGCATGTGGTATGTTCCCATGAGGACTGGGGATATCGCTACCTGGCAGCATCATCCGCAAAGACAACCATCTACTCTGCTGATGAAGCCCGCAGAGCTTTTGTGGATGGCAGCTATTTGAAGCTTGAGGCTTCGGCAACCAAGCCGTACGGGTGGAAGTCTTTGTTGGTAAATGTGTTGCGAGTGGAGTACTTCCAATGCTTCTCTATCGGCTGAATTTGGGGAATGGACAATTGCCGGGGCTCTCCTGTTTTCAGGATGATCTCAATCCCAAAGCAGCAAGAGATCTTGCAGTTTCGGTGCAAATCAACGTGTCAACTTCCAATCGAATCTTCCTGATGTTCGATGAGGCACAGGGTGTTCGACAAAGATAGTTTCAGACTAATGCATGGAATGACCTTGGGTGGACTCACGAGGACCAACATCTGTTTTTTCAATGGAGAAACAGGATACAGACACATTGAGTTTTAAGTACCAAATGCACACTTTGGTGCATCATTCAAACAACAATTGGCAGGTGATTGGGCAACGCTACTTTGGCAGCGACCTGCAACCACTTTGGCGTCGCTATGGACGGGCTGTGAGGGCCTTGGAGGCTGCAGAACAACAGGCAGAAAGCCGATGGCAGCAATCCCAGGCATGGCATGGCCTTCGATTTTATCATTCAGTGAAGTTCAGTGCCAATTCTGGTGATGGCTGCGAATCTTCCTGAAGATTTTGATAGACAATGATGTATAGTTAGTGATCGCCTTTTGGTTAGATTCTCGCTGGAAGTGGATCCCGTAGGATCAATATAAATCTTGTTAAATCCGTGGGTTTGCTTCATTTTCGTGACAATGGTCTCCATACTTACAAGTATAGAAATACAGAGGCAGTCCACCCCTGTTCCCATCCACGGAAAGGCCTTTGATCAACGTCTCATGACAGAGCTCTCGCGCTTTGGGCAGCACTATGCTGACATTGGAGCGTTGGTGTACCGTCAGGCAGGCCACAAGAAGCGATAGTGCTGTGTTGTCTTTATTGGAAATGTGCCACGATGTTAACCACGACTGAGCTTGTGACACGCCTGGTATGCAAGCTCTTTTTAGGCCACCTATAGCAGTTGAGCATCGAAAGAACAGCTTCATAAAGTCTTGCTGGGTTGTGGCAATGACATGCTATGGGGAGATGAGATCAGTAGCTATACTATACTCTGCACTCTTCAAGAAACAAACCGAGCTTCGGTTTTTTTGGTAGCATGTTTATGTCACTTCTTCAAGGTTTCTCGAGACTCCTGGGGACAATATTACCTCTTTCTTCCGATGCCTCCGTGGTAGATCACCATGTTCACAGTTTGGTATCCGCCAAACCATGTCAAATCCTATTTTGTTCCAGTGAGCATGGAAGCATTCTCGAGGTGGTCATACATGTACTATTGCCATGGAAAAAGTACTTGATGCTTGACGAATGTTGACGATGAATTCAACACACTGGGGTCAACGTGCCCTACCTTGCCTTGCACGTGCAGGTGATGGGGTCCACCTCAACGTCATGGAACAGCCAAACAGGCAATCGGGATCTTCGACAAAATAGATCGAGAAAGAAGAAACTGCTTGAAACGGGGTAACATGGAGGAAAGGCTGCAGACATATCCCCAGATTTTTGATACTGTATGCATTGATTTCAGTACTTCTAGATGAGGTTGATTTCGCAGTGCCCAAATGCATCTGAATCATTCTGAATCCAATCCATTATTTAAATTGCAGCACTTGCTCAAAATGTAACAATGGTGGATATACATAACATAATTACATTTGAATCATCCAAATTATGCAGCATCACTGAGTGATGCTGTCCAGCCTACAGGTGAAGCCTGGCCTTTCATGAAGGCGGACAAGACCAGGGTCGAGGGCTATTGGATCTACAGATCTACATGATATAATAGGACAAACTTGTAGGAACTTATCATGAAAATAATATCTGTCATAATGTAAATATATTATATGACAATATCAATATTTTGGACTTCTGCTGGGTTACTCTGACATGCTTTACGCTGATGGATAGTGCAAAGACGATGGCCACACGCTCGAACTTATCATGGTTGATGTGTTGCAGGAGATCTCATCAGATGGAGATGTGTCCACTGTGGATGTCCTTTGCTTCAATGAAGTTGTGGACTTACCCTTCATTTCATACATGCGATTCAAGATATCATCAAGGTATCCACGCGGATTCTGGACATATCTGGACCATTCACACCATTCTCGGCTGACGTTTCTGGATTTAACCTGCAGGACAACACATGCAAGCCTCTTAGAGGTACTGTGTATATTTACACAATCATGTTATCATATATACTTGGGCACTTGGGTATGTCGGCAATGTATATATATATATATCGATGTTGAATATTTATGCCAGTTTATGCCTCATTCGTCCTCATCCCTCGTGCATGTTCTTACCACAATTAGTTAAATACACATACTATGTTCCTCCTTACTTTGACTAGTAGAGACAACGATCTTTCGTGCCTTGATACCCAAGGTGATCTTTCCAGCCTTTCCGCTCTTCCTGCATGTGGCACCTGAGTTTTTCCGAAAGCTGCTCATCCCGCTGCCGGGAACCTCAGAATGTCGTGTATAGATTCCATGATGTTGCTTCCATTTGCTTCTCCAAAGCAGGATGGTCTATGCCGCCAATGGCACTGCAGCCTATGGTGACCCAGTCGCAAATAGTGCTGTTTCCCTTCTCTGTTGCGACCTGTACTGCCCAAAGAAACCTTTCAAATTCCAACAAATGATTGTTGGATACCTTTCCGCCACGGTAGATTCAGCTTGCATTTGGCTCTTGGCCTGACCTGACGGCATACAGTGAAGTTTGAGGCTTGGATGTGAAATACAATTTGCCCTGGGCGTCATGTCCTCGGATTTTCTGAGAGGATGAGGGGTTGTATTGAAAGGAAACAATTGTGTTTAAAACATGTTACGATTGGTGGAGAAAGGTCCAAAAAAGGATTTAATCATATTTAATCTGCATCAAAGAATCAAATACAAGGTTTCTTGCCACATTGTTGCAAGGAAAGGTCACGACTGGGCCAACAGATGCAAAAAAAATGCAAATTCCAAGAGAGAACCGCGTGACAAAGGCCACACCATCTGGGAACTTGGCCAATTTGTGACCTCCGAAGTGAGCAACAGGAGCAGATGCCGGTTGAGGACCCGAAGCAAAAAGCAGCAGATTTGGCTAATATGGTTTCATCATAGATCCAGCACTTGTATGCAGTTGGTATATCATTACTATCACTTGCTGCTCTGATTTTAGCAGAATCTGAACAAATGAATAGCAACATTAACATTACTGCTGAATGGACCCACTGTAATGAACTCTTTGAAAGATATTGTGAATCCGACAGACGCTGTCCAAGACGTCGCACTTGGGCGAGGAGAGTGGCAATATGCTGATAATGATCGCTGCCCTTGCCCAGAAGCAACGCCCTAATGGGACTGCTTGGTTGAAAAGCTGCTTGGCTGAACGGCCCTTTTGTGATTTGTAAGCAGGCAATGATTATGCTACGAGCAGGGCAGCACAAATTTTGTTTGGCAGGTGCGATTGTGAACTCCAACCCATCTCAAACAAGGCAGAGTACATACTGCATTTTGATGCATTTTTGTTGTGAATCCGTATTTAGAGATCTTCCACAATTTTATTTAGATTTTTTAACACGTTTCAACATGGCCTTCCCAAGTCTGCTTTTCCTTTCTCTACATCAACCTAGTGACTTTGGGCTGTCCCAAGGCTACTGGCCAGTGCTGTTTACCTGGGCCGATTTCTTGGTAAATTCTCTTCCTGATCCTGGCAAACAACTTTGCACTGATGACTTTGAGGTGATAGATTTGGATTTTTGAGGTGAAAGGGATGACATTATCACTTTGAAAAAAAAACAGGTTTCTCAGAGGATGACAACAAACAATATTTGAGAGCCTGAAGCTGCATGGACTGATGTGGAAGCTGAATGAAGACTTTTTTACAGCTTTTGTGTGCTGATGACAGCAAGCGTGTGCAGGGGCCGAATCCACACAATGTGAACCTGGCACCTCGCATGCACTAATTTTTAACGTAAGTGCTTGATGACAAGGCTGAGTAGATCAAAGCTGATTTGATTTTTTGCTTTTGTGGGCACGTGACGATTCACTAATTGGAATGTTTCACATGCCCAGAAAAACAAGGAAGGTACAAGAGGAATTTATTTTGACACCCTTTAAGATTACACCCTTTGAGAGGAATTTGGTATTGTGGTGTTGTTCAAAGTGTGCTCAGTGGTAAACAGGTTGAATATCCTGCAATCTCCAACTAGTGGATATATAGTTGATGATTAATGAATGTATATATGGCTTTAGCCGAAAATGGTTTAGTGCCATCCATTGTCCATACTTGAAACCCGTGGCACTTTAACTTTCAACAGCTCTTGATGCTTCCTTTGCTGGGACCTGGTGACCCAAAAAAGGCAGCCAAAGGCATCATCGCTCTCGGAGCCTTTGCTGAGTTGCTCCAACTGGATGGTCAGGCCATACAGCTTCCCCCTTGGTAGCTGTTGCAGTTTAGAGCGATTGCTCTCTGATATTCTGTACCAAATTTGCCTGGCCAGAATCTCACACCCAAATTTGCCGGTATTTTCTTAGGCTTCATAGACTCACCCAGCGCATGCCTTGAGTGCAGGTAGTCGCTGCAGAAAAGTTCCGGGCCTTGGCGCAGGGCTTCGTGGAGCAATGGCTCGAGATGGCCAAGACTGGCCACTTGGGCGAACAGGACATGGCACTGTGACACCGTTAAGAAAGATTTGGTAACGTCTTGCAGCTTCCTAGATTGCAGGTTTGTTTCTTCACAAAAAATTGAGCCTGTATGCTATGAAATTTCTGAACTTCCGATGGTTCGCTATACTAGCTTCCATTTGTTTTTTGTTTCGGAGTTCGGCAGGGTCAAACGAGTCAAACAGCGGTTCACGATGTTTCACGGGTAAACGACGAGGTGATCATTTCCGGCGTCAGTACAACTTGGCTTGGAGTTGGTCACAGATTCTCGACGGATTGGGCTGCAGCTCTATGTGGTGTCGATGGTTTATGAACTGTGGATCATTCAACCTGCTTAAGTTTTATTTATCATCCTGTTATGATTGTTATGTATGATCTACCATAATCTATGAAAGATGCGTTTGTTTAGGTTTGTGACTTTTCTTTGCTGCTTTAGCTATTTCGATGCTATCTTGACTCATGCTCCTATGTGTTTCTTTTTCTGTTGCGAGGACCTCTTTTTCACAATGGAAGAGAGACATAATAAAAGCTTTCGCTTTTGGCTGTGGTAGTGGTATCAGTTTTCAATAGTTTTCAGCTACAGTCACGCCGAGGAAGTACAACCTTGTTTGGCAGAAGGTCTTGGGTTTGAGTGTCTTGCCCTGGAGAAGAATGGTGGTGATGTTTGTTTGATATGTTTGAGTGCCGCTCTGTTTTGCTTGTTCAGTTCAATCTTAGTGGCAACTGACAAGAACAGGCCAGGCTACTCCCCTCAGACTTGTTTGTTCATAGCAGAAGACATACCTCATTTGCTGTAGGATACTGTGGGTATGGGAATCAAATGAACAATATTTTTGCCAATGAAAGAGTTCAATTGCAAACATCTGTGCTCCGACCAGAACAACATCAAATATGGGAGTGTGAAGGTATGCAGTTTTGAAACATTTTGAAGTGTTTTGAAACTGTTCGCTCTCAACAAATCCCGTCCTAGTTTGGGAGATTGCTGTTTGTATCTATTTGCCACAAAGGACTGTTTCCAGAATCTGTGATGGGCTCAGTTTTCTTTGAAACGGGCCGGCCGGAACTGCATCTCGCTAGCTCGTTGCACAAATGGTTGATCATAGTTGCAGACTATTTGCTTCCGGTTCGAGTGTCTCAGTGCAATCGTGTTGTTGGAACCCATCAGATTCCAGCAGGTTTTTCAGCAAGAGACTGCGGAATACGAGCGACACAGCTACTTTGCACCAAGCAGACGTCTCTATTGATACGCAAATTTCTAGACTTGCATGTGATGTGAGTTCGCAAAAAGCTGGCCTTTGTAGATGAGGAATCATGAATTTACAGTTGGCACTAGGTCAGTATGCTCACCAGCTTGACCGATCAGACTGAGTAAACTGAGAGTAGACTGAGTCGGCTGTCAAGATCTTTGTTGAACTGACACGGAAATAGACTTCCTATGATTTGTCCTCTCTGATCAGGAAATTCGTTTGGCATTCCTTTAGATGACCGATACTTGGCTGCAAATCTTCAGAAGTGAACTTTTAACTAAAACATGGCAGGTTGAACGAATTCTGACTGGCAACACGTTGAGGACAAAGCATTCTTGCACTTAAGCCTTGCAAGATAAAAGCAGAGTGATATAGTGCATGTTCATATGTTCCTGCATATTCCTTCCTTTTCATCACACTGAGTGCTAAATGCAACAAACACCGCTAAAGGCGAGTTGTCTTCCAAGGTCACCAATACACCAAGGCTGACTGGTCTATTTGGTCTGCTGCCTTTGGATCTCAGGCTTACAGCTCGCACACCCACTGAGCTGTTGATTCAACAGATCAGTTTCAGTGATGAACAACTAGAAACATCTAAAATATGTACTTGCAATTCTAAACAGTATCAAATTGCCATATATTTGTTTGCTGATTGTTTGGTGTTTGATGGGTCGCTTTTGACTTTAGATCACTTCAGAGCCCATGATATTCACTGTCTCTTGTTCACTTGGCCAGGCTCATTTCCAAGCCGTGGTGGACGATCTTTGGCAATTTGCCACGTCGACACCAGACAGGGTTCCATTTACAGCACCTTGGCACAAGTAAGTCACGACTGTGTCCCAAGAGTGACTCAGATTCACTTAGAGTTCATGGTTTCATGCTTGCTCCACATCGGCCATGACAAACCTTTGCCCAGGATTGGTTTGACACCAAGACAGGCAAGCAGAAGACTCTTGGACTTTGTGATCCAATTGCCAGTGCATTTCCAATGTGTAACAGGAGCCATGCACACTTATAGGATAATGGATTGATAGTGGATATATCATACGATATAGGGTGGTCCTTGTTGTTTTAGACAGCTCTTTGGGGCACAACACAACTAAACAGTATAACGAACTATGATGAACTCAATCTAATGTATGTAGTTATGTTGATTATGATGTATCATATAACAAAAAAATGTAAAAAACATATCACGATTTATGTTTGTTTGAACCCAAAGCACTTGTTAACCTTTGTGTTTGGGTGCCTTTTGACCCTAGGGGCTTCCGGGCACGACCTGTGATGGGTGGCCTCTTCATTGGTTTGGTTATGCCAAGTGACGTTCTCAGTGATTTATCACGATGTTTGCAGCCAAAATTGGGATGATGAATTACAGTTTGGTGAATGATGATTTTGCAGATTTGCCCAACTGGGATAGACTTCTCACAGAACACCTGAAACATTGAGGTATGGAAGAAGTCATGCTGTATAGAAACGAAGTGAATTTGCAAATTTGAAGGGCATGCCATAGACTTGAGCAATGCGGGCCCATTTGAAGCACACAAGGTGCTGCATGTGCACCAAAACCTGACAGTTTGAAAAAGAGTGTTTGCTTCCGGTGCGTGTTGGGTCGGACGTGTCATTTATCTACCTCTCAAGCATAACATGCAAAGATATGCAATCGATATTCAATGAAACAATGTTGTTTCCTATTTCGTGATTCCAGCATGTTCTTGTCTCATCATTCCTCAACGCTAACATATCTCAAGTCATCTTAAGTCTTATATAACTTGTTGTGTTTGCTCAATGAGTTGTGAAATCGTTTAGAACATGGGCGGAGTGCTGATCGAGGATCATCAACCTTTCTTGGGAGTTGGACAGTGTGTGCTAATGAGATCGAAGAGAACTCTCGTAGCTAGAATCCACTGGAATGCTGTAGAAAGAATACCCAAATACCCATGCCACAAATTTTCTTTCGATGCTGTCAGGCTTTTTTTAAGACGCTCTACAAAAAACTGGCCAGCACCTTAGGACGTTGAGGTTTTTAGCAGTAAGATTTTGCAGTTTTTTTCTATGATTCAATTTTGGGCATTTCTGGCATTTCTGGTGCATACTGCATTTGTTACGGTCAGCATGCACCCCTCCTTTGACCTAGGCTTGAAGCAGCTTGACGCTCTCCGATTTGGAGCTATGCAGGCAAAACGGACATTTGCTGGTCTGCAGCAAATCCAAAAGTATGCTGCTTTCATGTAGGAGAAACGGAGAAGTGACTGAAGACTGGAGAAATGTTTTCTTTGTGAAACATTTGTCAAGAGCTGAATGTTTTGCATTTGTTTCTCTGTTACTATCGTTTAGTTACTGTTTGGAAAGTTATTCGGATTTGGCCAAAATTAAGGGAAATTTAAGGCGCTAGACAAAAGCCACAGCTGGCTTCAACGCGAAAGAGTCGCAAAAGAAGTGTGCTCATCAAATCCTTTGCGAATGTCAGAACCCTCACAAGGAATTGGGGGCAGCCCAAGCAGCATGGACTATGCTAAGACAACTAAGGATAAGAAAACAGCAACACCAATTGCTGGGCCAAATTTATATTTCTATTTCATCAAGCTCAAGCAGAGCTCTCTAGTTCCTGGTACTCTCAGAATTGATCCTTCCAATCCCTCAGCCAATCGACACCTCTCCCATGTTCATTGCTCGTTCGCTTGACAGGCTCCTCTTTTTCTAGGCGGTAGCAAGCCGGTAGAAACGGATGTCCAAGTTGGGATGCAGCAAAAGTCTTCTTGTATCAAGTTCAATCACTCAGCAGGATTTGTGTTTTGATGTTCAAACCTAGATTGACACAGTATAGTAGCAAATCTTTGGTCTTGCTATGTCTTGCTGCGTTCCGTTCTCGGTACATCCTACATATTCTATCATATTCTGTTTGAAATTTTCTGAAGTATGCGACTTTGAGGGCTGGTTGATTGAAATGTGAAGACCCGTGGATGTCAAGCATTTGCTGTCGTGAATGTGTTGATTGGTGTCATAGATAAGCAGGTCAATGAGACTTGCATGCAGCCATGTGGTTTTGCAATGTCCAAGACGGCATGCATTCGCTTGATTTCTCGATTATTCATCTCATGTGTTTGGAGTCTTGGAATGGAATCATTGTTCTGTCTTAGCTGTGCAGCTTGAGTGGCAGCAAAAGAGAGCAAGAAGATGACGTGAGCTGTCAAAGTTGTGTCTGGCTTGGGGCCATGTGTCATAGATTTTGTTTTGCAAAAAAGCGGATCACATCGAACCTTTGCTTACTTGGCGTTTCTTTGAATGTCATCCGAGTTTGAGTTTTTCCCATTTGGAGGTTAAGGATGTACAACGATCCAACTTTTAACATGGCATGGTACATTGATTATTTGCCAAGCTGGCTGGTGTTCTTGAGATTTCTTGCACCCACTCCTTGATTGCATGACACTGGTATCGTACGGGTTTTGTGGCTCAAATCATAGGCTTGGCCAAAAGGGCGGCCACCAGTGCATCCTGGTTGCACCTGCCCGTGTTGTGGTTTGTGTAAGACCTTGACACTTCAAGCAGATCCACTTGGAGGTGTTGCAGTTCCATGGACCAATGATCAAAGATGAAATCTCTACTCTTGGAGAGAGGCAAGACTTACAGCACATTTTGTAACATATGACAAATCGGGGGAAAACAGAGGTACCTTGATTCTACGGGTTCTGATGTGTTGTGCAAACATGCATCGGTCTTTGTTTGACCACAGCTTTGGGATCCAGGGTTTCCAGGTCGAAAGAAATTGGGCAACCCAACCCAACCGTTTGTGAATCATGTGCTGTATAGGCCCCTAGGATCCTCTTGGATAGTCAGGTACTTGAATTGCTTCGTATACTGCAAGTAAGTGCCATATTCATTTCGTACCAACTCCGCAGACTCGCAGGTGAAAGATATCACACATGTCTTCTGTTGTTTTTGTTGATACCCAGCCCCCAAGGCACGTTGAATGGATATGAGTTGAAGGCCATGCGTGGGGTGACTGTATGGGCCAGTCATGTGAACGGTGTCATCCCTATCGTTTGCTGCCAGTATTGTCATTGCTTGCGTCCACAGACCCTGCTAGCTTAATTGGATACTTGTTTAGGTTTGTGTTTCACCTCGGTGAATTCACCATACCCGCCCTCAATTTGTTTTTTTAGTATCTTTTAGTGCTTTCAGATCTCTATAATTATGCACGTTGGGAGGAAGGATCATAAAATTGGACGTGCAATGATTTTAATACTAGATGATGTTTGTAATAGTGGGGGGATGTAACTCCCGTAACAAAAGGTTCACAGACTCAGCGATGGCCTTGGCAATGGATGGCTTTGATGTCCGGATGCCTGTAACTCTCCACGTCGTATCATGGTCGACCATATTGCCTTTGTCTTAGAAAGACTTAACAGGCTCTATCCAACAAGTATCCAACAGACCCTTTTGCAGGGTCTGCGCGCGCCTTTCAAAAGCCTCTCAAAAACCTTTTAAAGCGGCGCGTGCAGACCCCATCCAAGAGATTGTTCAAAAGGTCCTGTTTAAGTTGTTTTTGACTTTGGAATCGAGATTGGACATTGTAGTTGTTCAGATTCCAAAATTATCCAACAGTATGTTTGATCATTGAAATCACTGCATACGTAGTCACTTCTTAATCCTTCATGCATTGAGTTGTGTGGGTTGTATTGTATGCAGTGGCCAAGGCAGACAGCCTCTTCAACACGCCGTGTCTGGGGTGCTCCGGGCAAAGGAAACACAAACACGGACTGCCAATGATTCCATGAGTCGATAGATGGGGAATCACTAGGATCGGAAGATGGATGGCTCCAATGTAATGGACCTGAGCCGCATCATTCCAAGCAAACTGATCCCTTGCTGCAAGCAAACATGTGAGGCATGTGAACTCGATCACACACCACATAGACTCTTTTTTAGCACCTATTTCTAATCTTCAAACTCGAACTGTCAGTCGACTGAATGAGAGTGGTTCAACATTTCAAGATGATTTGTAGAATTATGGAGATATTTGCAGAGTGTTCTGCAGTGCTTTGGATGTGCATGCACTGGGCTGCATACCCTAGTTCTTCCTGCCGCTGTTTCTTTTCTGGCTCACAAATTTGCAGATTTGAATTTCGCTGCGTTCATCCTTGTATCAATTTGAAGCCCCTCGTCTCCGAAATGTGCTGCTTCTGATGAAGCATTCTAGCTTTCTTGGAACGTCAAGTCAAGATAGGTTCCCGATGTTGTTGAGAAGGCTGCAGTTTCTTCATATATTGAAATATCAAAATATCAGATTAGGTGGGTGCGAACTGGCTCAAGAGAAGGATTTCCACTGACAGCACTGTCAATACAGCTTACTTGTGGAATTTCAATTTGAACAAACATGAAAAACATGTTACATACAGAGGTCTTCTATCAAGCGGCAAGGTATGACTTGCAACCAACTGAGGTGACCTCACTGTATAAAGCTCTCGGATGGTTGAGGCGAAAAACGACCTGAGCTGCCGGGCTTGACTGTTTTCAGCTCGCAAGGGTTTTGATCGTATTTGAATCTGAAAGTTGAGGACAGCAGTCCACCTTTGACTTTTCTTTCTTCAATTCTAGCAGCATCGTTTGTGCATTTTTTTGACGTTTTTGATGAAGTCTGATTTGCAGGCGTTAAGCCTCAACGACAGGCTCTTCAACCCCATGTGGGCCCAGCAGGCCTTGCTTTCCTGCATTTTGATACTTTCGCAGCCAATAAGTTTCCTCCTGACGTTTTGTCAGAATTTGTTTGAATTATGCAGTCATATTAACCCAAGAAATCTACCCAATGCATCCCAATGAGGCTGAACCAGGCCTAGCTGGGCTAATGCAAGCGCATGGACGGATCTTTGAATCTGCCCAGGCATGCCCAGAGAGCCAGCACTATGTACCGATGTCCAGAATTGATCAGAATTGTATAGTTGATGATTTGATTTTTTTTGAGGATGAAGGCATAAACTATAAGGCATCAACATGTTTGAAGGATTTTGAACAAGGTGTTCAAATCAGAAACATTTCGTAACCTGAAACCAAGCGATCAAGCTGGACGTGGATGACCAGGTAATGCCACCACCGGGGTTGGAGCCGCCGCCGGGACTAGAGGCTTTTAAATCCGCGGAGTTCTGGAGTTGCTACAGCTCTTGGATTTTTTTGCGTTCAAGTAGTTGAAAGATTCTGAAGGTAAAAAATGTATGGAAAACAATGAAAAAACATGGAAGAATATGGAACATGTCTCCAGGACGTGGCATTCTGCTGGGACACTTTTGATTTAAAGACACCGCCATGCTCAAGGCCCACGGTGCTGACACCACCTCTGAGATTTCGGATGCAACGCAACTTCGTGACGATGGCAGCAGAGTTCCTTGATCGGCAGCATTTGGCACTGGCGAGAGCACGATTCCCCCAAGCCTAAAGACTGATGCACTTTTGAATGACCGGATATACTCTCCCTCTATTCAACTAATTTGTTGTTTTTTTCCGACACTCTTGCAGAAGTTTTGCCATTGCAACTTGCAAAGGGTCGATTTGCAATGTTTGGAGCCAGGAGGTATGACAGTTCAACCTTTGTCTCACAACAACATGCCTGCAATTTGTTGATTGGTTGTGTTGATAGCTGCCTTGTCAATGAGCTGCGCATTCTGATGCGTTTTTCAGGGATGCTATGGTGAGGATCACACGGAGAAAGATAATTTGCCCTTGCTACTCCGTTTTGGCTTTCGCTGCATTTGCCGCTTTTGCTTTTGCTACTTTTGCAGCTTCTTGGCTTTCGCATGCTTTTGCTACTCGTTCTGCTTTTTCCATACGTTTACCTACCGTACTGCTATTCTTTGGCAGTTTCTGATACTTTGGAAACTTCTGCAGCTTCTCTGCTTTTGCATGGGGGATTAGGACGGAGCAGTGACTCTGGCATAAAGCGACTGCACTTCCCTTCAAACCGAGACAGTTGCACCATGACTGTTTGTTGAACGACAATTCTTTTACACCCAACTCCAAAGCGGCCAGATAGGAAGTGTAAACACAAACCCAAGATGAAGCATACTCGAGGACGAGAATCAGAGCCAGAAGAAGCATGCAACAACTACAGTACATGGAAGGACATCACAGATGAACAATACCCTTCTACATCCTTCTACCGCATACAGTTCTTCCACGGTGTGAACCTGGATTTGTGTCCAAGCCAAGCACAGATAATTTGCGGGCATAAAGCCAACTTTTTTCCTACGCAGTCGCCACTGAGGGTGACGCCGGACAGCGTCAACATGTCGTGCGTGATGCTTGGCGTGCTTGGTGTTTGCGTCGGCACATGGCTTCGGACCGGCGTGATACTCAGCTTGATTGTTTTGATGGTGGTGGGTATTTCCGGCGTATTGACTGGAATGCTACTAGATTGTTTGCTGCGTCGTGCTCGGCTGCTCGTACGTTGGTTTGCGGTGCTACTTTTTCCCCAGCTGCTCTCGGTGGTCGGGTCGCTACTTACCCTTCCACCGCTTGCATTTGGGACAACTGCACCGAACTTGGCACGTTTGATCATGTTGCTTGGGAATGTGTCCATCGTCCTCGTTTTGTCCCTAAACCTGCCGAGTTTCTGTCTTCTCGGTATGGTTGGGTTGTGACGAATCAGAGTGTTGACATTACCTTGGTGCAAAGTTGGTTGATTGAGGTGCAACAGTCAATCTGGACTGCTGTGTACCAGTAAGTGGCGGTTGTGTTCTTTTGCTTGGTCTGGCTACCTTGCTTGCTTTGGTTTCGCCCGTGTGCACCCTCCCTTGAGGTTCTCACGTTTTCGTTGGCTCCCTCTTGGGGTCCCTTGGGTGGTCAGGTTTTCGTTGGCTTCCCCTGGGTTTGGCTTGGGTTGTTTGTTTTGGGGTTCCCCCCTTTCTTTCCCCCGGTTGTCTCTTGTTTGCCGTGGGGCTGTTTGTGCCTGGCGGCGGGCCGGGCGCCTTGGGCCTCCCGACGCCATGGAGTGGTTAGTTGTGGGCGGTGCTTGCTGCTGGCGCGGGCGCTTTTGGCTGCTGGCGCTGCTGCTTCTGCCGCCCCAACTTCTCTGCGCTGTCCAGTTGGGGGCAGTTCAGATCAAAGTCCACACACCCGCCCTGTTTGGCTGAGGTTTCTTTTGCATCAGAGCAATCGGTTTCGCAGTTTGACATGAATACTTTGGTCAGCATTGGGGAGCCCAAGTCACTTGGATGATAAATCTTTTTGAGTTTTGCCTGCAATGTTTGGGAATCCTCAAAGTGTCCCCGGACCACAGACATGATAAACTTTGTTTCCAGATGTTTCCAGAGGTCTTGTTTGGTAACAGTCTGTTTGCACTGAGGGAATCATAAATGATTGCCAGCGACATTGAATCACTTATTGTACCAAATTGAACAGATGTTGAAAGACGTAGCCTTTCATAACTTCTCAGCTCCTGGAAAAAAGCACAAACATGAGACAACTCTCCTATTTCATCAGGATGTTCATCCAGTTTCCACATTTTATGTTTGTCCATGTTTGCCATTTCGAAGTAGTATATTGGGGATTTTCGTGGATATCCATGAGTATATCACCGTTGGATTGCGAGGTTTCTTCTCGATGATCTCCATCGTTTCCGTGCCTCGATTCTACACCGTCAGGGTTGTTGAAATCCTTGATTGTGATATGTAATGTATTATTAATGTATTATATTATCATATCACATATATATATATATACACTTCCAATATCTTTAAGATCTGTTGAGATTACTTGAGTGTGTTTTTGTTAATGATGCGTGTTGTATCAGTTATAAGTTGTTTCCATGTTCATTACTGATAGACTCTCAGGTGCCATGCTGGCAAGCCGACTTGCTGCAGCCTCTCAAGCTTGCCGACCTGTGGATGAGGCAAAAACAAGTCCCGGACTTGCGGACCAGCACGAAACAAACATATTCCCTATTCACCATATATCACCAACTCATCACAAATTATTCATAAGATTTGAAGGCACAGTTTAGAGAGTTTAACAGTTATACAAGTTGAAAACCTTTGACTTACCCTGTGTTCTGATTGTTGACCTCCATTACTGTAGAAGTATTGTAAAGTGGCAACTTCTTCACGACTTGGAATGTTCAGACGTTTGAGAAGTTATGACGTGCTTCTTCCAATTCCTTCAGCTGGGCTGCTTTTTCAGGAGCTGATGAATGGTATCGGACAGGTCTCAGTGGTCATGGAGGACGATGCTCCAAGCTTTAGTTGAAGCACGAGAGACATCAAACACTTGGTATCCATTTCATCATGTTTCATCTGGATTTGGTCTTTTGCTTTTCCACTTTCATGCGCATTTCACCGCTTCTTCGATGATGATGTCGCAGATCTATTCTACTTGAAATGGCTTTGGTTTCAGCATAAACATGCATAAACTAGAAATACATTGCAAGGCAATATTAGATTATGATATACAACTATACAAAAAATATATATGAATGTATGGTAGTAGGGAATGATTTTCTTACCACTTTTTAGTTGTCTTCAGTGTCAGGAGCTCATGACTGAGGCCGAGAGAGTGGCTTTAGAACTTTTCTTGGCCAGCCAAAATGAAGCTGACATGCATTTGGGGAGAGGGAATGTCACACCAGCTCATATAGGCATAATATAGGCATATAAGCATCATAAAACTCATGATGATCTCCTAATGTGTTTTCTTTCTTTTTCAGATGTTTATGTTCTTTTGAAGCGAAGTTTGATAGTTGGAGCAGCAAATGCTGATTTGGTCAGCAGGCTTAGGTTAGGGTAGCCCACTCTACCAAGGAACAAAGAGTGATACACGCAAATGATTCGTTGCGTTGTAGAAGTTTCTATGCTGACATGACCTTGGTACTCATTATGCCATTGACATCCATTATACCGGTTGTTGGATGCATGATTCTCCTGGTATAATCACACCTAGTTTCTTGGTAGTAGGAGAATTGCACACTACTGGGTTTCACAACAAACGCCTTTGCCAACGATGCACAGCTTGAACATACACCCGAGGAAGTGCTCATGGTGATTCTCCATGGAGGTCACTGGTCATGCACAGTGAAACTGAGGGAAGCATCGCAACCGTTTCTCAGGCTGCGTGAACAAAATGAAGAGATATTGAACATGATGACAGGAAAATTAAGGAAGGTTTGCACAAATATATATAATATATATATATATACACGGTATACGATTATATAATATTGATGTTATATATGTTAAAGCTACATATATTATGTTATACATGTATCATTTGTGTATCAATGGGTTAGGAGAGATCATTTGTGAGATTCCGAGGCAAACAGCCAGACCTTGCTCGTTGGGAAGCCTGGGGGGTTTTCCATGTCAAATGATACGAAACTGAGATCATTAAGGAAGATGTTTTTTGTTTGAGTTGCTGTATGCATTGTAAAACAAAGACAAGGTTGTTTGATGACTATTTTTGAAAATGTCTCCAATTCACAGATGTTGCGCGTCAATGCCTGTGCTGTGAGCGTTTTTTTTGGATGGTTGGTGCTAAGTTGGTGCAGTGGCAAAGCTCAGCAAGCTGAGGACGGCAGTGGTTGTTTCAGTACAGTCATTCATTTGCTGGAAATTTCATTTCATCAGTGGTATGGATCCTTTGCCAGGACTCGAACTCGCAATGCTCGCTCAGAATATCTTTGGATCTTGGAGCGACTTCGTTCCCAGGATGCATCGACTTCGGTTTGGAAACCATACGAAAGCCATGAAACTGATTGATTTCGGCTGACTCCAGGAAAGGCACCAAATCAATATTTGCATAATTTTGCATACATTAAGTATATTGTGGATATATAGACTTGGTTGCGTTGATTTGTTTTAGGGATCTGCTGTTCCTTCCACAAGCAGGTAGTTTCGATCCCATGGAATGATGGGATCAGCACCGCCAATACTGTGGATATTTCATCCACGCTAGTTTCCTGCAACTCTGTGAGAAGTTGATCTGCAATTGGAGTTCTAGGGGGTGACAGACTGACAGACCACTCATGCGAAGATGGCTGTATGAAAGCAAAACCAATTTCCATAGTTTCCGCTTCAAGTTTTGATAAAATGCTGAATTTTCGCCACCTTGCATTCATGCCTGGAAATGAAAATGTGTTTGCTTTTATATGCTTTTATTTTAGTGTGGATAATTCAACCCATTTACAATATCAGTCAACATGTGAATCTTCCCCAAAAAGATGTGAACAGTTAAAATGACACCACCACCTATAGTTCATGTCCTTCATTTATCTCACGAAATTACCTGAAGGCTACTTGAGCAAATGCATTGCCCCTTGGTCTGCGTATGCTGTGTGAGTGCGTGAGGGTGCATGTCATCAATTTGGGCCGCCGGGTAGAGGATTGTGCCAACCGTAACTTTGTGAACCGCTGTGAATCTCGTTGAATGGCTAGGCAAAAAGGTGCCTTATATATCCTTCTCCTAGGAAATCTGTCACTATGATGGAATGCCATTGGAATGGGAATACCTTTTATTTCAGAGTTTTTAGGTTGATAATAATCTTTTGTATGTTTTATATTCTTATAACTGGACCTGGAGTCTTTAATAATATGCCGGCCTCATATGTGCGGCAAAGGAAGCTGTTTGGGACAACAGCCTGGACACCGTCGGGCGACTCAAGGGAAAGACATAATATGACTATGGCTATTCATGGCATGGAAGCACGGAGATATGAGATCAAAAACATTGGGTGCTTTGATGGTGGTGGTGGTGATGAAGACATATGACCTCATATAATCATAATCTCATATAGAATGAAAATCGTCATGACGATGACATGCATGGTGTGATATGAATTGTCCTGAAAGTAAGTATTTGCATGCAGATGTTGATGTTGCAGTCATTTCGAGAACTCTTCATCTTGAATAATCTTGATGGATATTATCCATTCAAAATGATTTTAGGTTTCCCTGAGAGTTGGATATCCTTGGTACATGTTGGCCTGGGCGAAGGATTATGTTTTTCAACTGTGATAATGGCGGACCCCGGAAACTTGCAACAAATCTTTCAAACGATGAAATTCGATAATTCTATACAAGTTATGTACTCAGCCTATATAGTTACGTTGGCGTGTAAGAATGCGTTAGACATTCGGTTGGCGATTACATGCGTTTTTCATGGAGGAAGAGCAAAGTGGTGAGTTTGAACTGCTTGAGCTGAGTGGGGCGACTCAACAGTGAAACTCAAGAGAGCTGCGTGGTGCACAGGGTCGATGCTGCATTATTCTACTAGTTGACTCATATCAAAACCACTTTCACCAGCTGCCAAGGTGTTTGCATGGGGAGATAACCGGAATTCCAATAGCAATAAAGCACAATAAAGGCATGTTATGTCTATAGTGTCAGTATTTGTCAGTTTCTGCGCAAGGCTTCTACAATTTTTCGTAATTTGCTGATATTTGTTGTGAAGTATTTTCATCACCTGTGGGCTGGAAGGTAGGTACTGCCCTCGCCATTTTTCCCTTGCGCTTTGAAAGGCCTTGTCCAGATCAATGCATCAGCGGTGTCTCGGTGTTGAGAATTAGCATCCTTTGTGTTCGACGGGCGGAGTCTCAGAGCTGTATAGGGAGGTGTATATATTTATAGAGAGAATTATGTATAATGTATGTTGTTGAATTATATCAATGGACATTTTGGCATTAACTCGGTACATGAGATGATCATGTTCATTATAACACCGGTGTGTTCCTGCCTGTTTACCGCTTTCCATTTCTTTTCTTTTTGTCAATGACTCTCTTTTGTTGTGATCACGTGGAGGACTTCCTGGAAGAGTGCTCTGACTTTTGGATCACGTGTCTTGGCAAAAGTGGCATATCAACATTTTAAATTGCACCCAGATTGGAAAACGCTGGTGGTAACTTGCACTGTGCCCAATCTCGAATGTACTCGATCCAGAGTGCATGTTTCAATCAGATTGTCGTGAGAAGCAAATGCGCGGCAGTGTGCGTCTATTGCAAGAGATGGAAAAGAGATTGATCGGTTGGCACATAGATAAGTACAGAAGAATCTTATAGCCTTGATAATATTTTTGTCATTTAGGTGTCCCCCACCCACTAACAGGTCTACTGATGGTTTCTTCTTTGAGGGTCCTGTGTTCCTATGTTCACTCTCCACCAGCATCCTGGGAAATACAGATACCATGTCTTCTATGAAACACTAAGAGCTGGCCCAAGGCTTCACAAAGCAGAACTTCAGTTGCCAGACATCAAATTGGAACGCAAGGTGCAATTGCCGATGTTGACCGATGGTTGGGTCAAGACTCTGAAGTTTCTGAGTATGTAGATGGGTACTGCCTTCAGGGACTGTGTAGCAGTGTTTTCTGACTTCTACAGGGTTCTCAAGATTGACACTTGATCAAGTTGATCCAAGTTTCCATTCAAGCTTCGGTGGAAGGTTTTCTATGTTTTGCTGATCGAATCTGATTGAATGTGATACCGCATCAGCAAGGCAAAAGGTGGAAAAGCTGGTGCCAGGAAGGCAGGCTTCGGGGAAGCTGTTTTTGTCAAGGTTGTGATTTGGAGAGGTTGAATGATCCATGATATGTGAATATATTATGTTGATATATGATATGATATGATGATATATGTCTATATATATGATATGATGATATATGTTTATATATGATATGATGATGTATGTCGATATATGATATAATTATGACATATATATGAAAATCAATTGAAATGATACATAATCCATTGATTGCTATCCATGGTAATCTTTGGGATTCAGCTATCGGAAGATTTGGAAGTTTGTAGGTCGATTCACGGTCCCAGGAAAAGCGTACTGCTTAGGGCTTGAAGCCCGCACAGGAAATGGCGAGGCGGAAATGGCACACAACTGGAGGGACAAGTGATGAGTCATGTTTGATGCATGCATAACTCATGACAGATTGGCTTCGAGCTGGCTGACGTACTGATTACAAATATTACAAATGATTGCAGATGGAAGGCCTGAAACAAAAAACTGGGCCTTTACAGGTGCCTGCAGCTGAGAAGCCCTTCCTCCAGACAGTGGCATAATCTTGCAACTGGGCTTTTTGTGTGATATGCCAGGATTGCACCCCCTCAATCAAAGCAGGCTTGAATGGGTTTTAAGATGTTTCAAGATGTTTTAAGATGTTTTAAGTTAAGTTTAAGGTTTAAACATCAATTCTGTCTTTGAGGCTCTGACAGTTGCTCAGACCCCGGGAGTGCATCCTTTGTGCGGCTGTGGGCGTATTGCCTGAGAGGGACTGTCATTGCCCTTAGTGGGGCTGTTTGAAAGTATTTAAAGAGATGCTGTCATGACCTGAGTGAGGGCATGCATCCTTGGTATTTACCATTTAGAAATGCCTATTCGGAACATGAAGTAACAAGATGAGCATCCAAGAAAATCCATGATCCAAGAGTTTGCTTGCCATTCTTAGGGGGCACCATTGTGGTGTGAGACGTAGGTCCACACAGTTATTTGATTTACAGTTTGCAGGCGGAGCAAGTGCTCGGAGCGGCAATTTTCATAGCCCTGCGCGGGCTGCAGAGTTAACCTTCCGACAAAGTATTGCAACATGTTGATTGAAGTTTGGATTCGTTTGGTACAGTAACCTTCTCTATCCTTTTCTCACGTTTTTTCTGAAGGTTGTCGACTGGCCCAGCACCTTGGGTGCAGAATCAAGATGCGGAACTTTTTCAACGCAGAGTGTGAAATCCAGCAGGCATTGCAGGTCAATCAACTTCCCGCATTAACGTGACTGTAGGAGACAAAATAGATGAATAGGCTTGGCATGCTTCCAATTTCAATGCATGTGTCTCATTGACTTTAAATTCAGAAGGTATTCATTCCACATGTGCGTGTAAGCAAGCAACTTGGACCTATTAGAACGGAATCATCAGCATTTCAGTACCATCAATCAAGGGTCCGGAAGCAAGACACAGATTCATGTTGCGCCAAGGGCATGCAGAAAGAATGATAAAGCAAAGACAGAGGGTGATGATGAAGTGTTGGCCTGTTTTTCGTATAGACTAGACTTATTGCTGCAGGTCTATATACTTATGAAGAAATTGCGATCGATCTGCAATTTGCTGATTGCATGCCGGGATTCCTTCTGAAAGACTTCTACGGCACAGTTCACTGTCGCTCACGGATGACCTGTGTGGGCAACAACTATTGCCAAGTCCTGATATTCTGATCAAGTATCAATTTGTTCCCAGAGGACTCAATAGGGGTCATTTTTCGATACAGTATGGCTGAGTCCATAAATCTTTCAGCAAAGGTCCTGCTGACTTTGCCAAACAATAGAAGGATTGCTATGAAGAAACTGTTGAGGATTGTAGTTTAGGTTGAGAAAGTCTTATCATCAGTAAAGCCAAACACTTCAATGCTCACACATCTTTATGTTCATGTCGAGGATGCTGTTCCTGTTGCTGCTGCTAGTGTTGCTGTTGTTGCTGTTGTTGCTGTTGTTGCTGTTGTTGCTGTTGCTGTTGCTGTTGCTGTTGCTGTTGTTGTTGTTGTTGTTGTTGTTGTTGTTGTTGTTGTTGTTGTTGTTGTTGTTGTTGTTGTTGTTGTTGAAGCTCGTGGCTCAGGCCTTCCAGGGGCGAGTTTGCCCTTGCTAACTGAGTTGTTTCGGTCCCCTAGTTCGCCATGGCACTTCGAATAGTAGACTTTGATTACTGTCCTGACCTGCCATCATATCGGAAGGGGAAGCTAGTGTGTGTGGTAGCAACACCGGTTTGTTTGGATGGTCAGCAGAATTTTCATAGACTGGCAACAGTGCCGCAAGGGCAGCATTTCACGTACAAAGGAATGCTACCAGCAGACATGGCCTCATACACGTTGCTGAAAGTGGTAGTGGAGCAAGCAGGTGAAATTCCTGCTTTGTGTGATGGGGATGAGACCATTATGCTATGCCACCCTCACTGCACGTGGCAGCAAAGCAGAGATTTGATCGAGTTTTGTGCAGGAATGGGAGCTTTGGGACAAGGTGCCCTTGCAGCGCAGTTTGTTCCCAAGGTGGCAGTGGAACTTCGACCGCAGCTTGCAAAGCTGTATGAACAGAACAGTGAGGCGAAGGTTATTGTAGGTGACATTACTGACTTCAAGACGATTCAGCAAGTTCACCAAGCACATCCTTTCAGTGCAACTTTGGCAGCGGGGGTTTCCTGTCAGCCATACTCGTTGCTTGGAGATGGTAAGTCGGGTCAAGATGAACGGGCAAGCACACTTCCAGCAACACTTGCATCAGCTCACTTCCTGAGGGCTGTTGTGGTGATACTGGAGTGTGTGGCGCCAGCAAAGGAAGATCCATATGTCCGATGGCAGGTGTCACAATTCTGTCAAAGAACTGGATTTCATAAAAGTGAAGTGCTCTTGGATTTGCAACAGGTTTGGCCCAGCAAACGCAACAGGTGGTGGTGTGTACTCACAGCTCCAGCTTTGGGAAAGGTGTCTTTGAAGGAGTTTCCACAGCTGACAGACCTCGATTCAGTGCGACATGTCATGCCTTGCATTCGGAGGTGGCCTCAGGGGGAAGAGCAACAGCTGACATTGACACCTACAGAGTTGGAAGCGTTTGGGCAATCAACACCATGTGCTCTTCATGCATGGGGATCACAAACAACATCCTGCCCATGTGGATGTCGGTCCACTGGGCTAGCACCTTCAAGGTTGGCAAGTCGTGGATTGTATGGCGTCCTTGTAGCCATCCCTGACAATGATGCAATGCCAGATGGTGGACGGAATTTCAGACACCTTCATCCCAGAGAAGCAGCATTGTTGTGTGGGTTGGACCCAGGCTTCAAGATGAATGTCAACATGCGGCTAGCATTGGGTGCGGTTGGTCAATTGGCCAGTCCTTTGCAATCATTTTGGGTCATGATGCAGGTTCAGCAGTCACTGCAGCAAACTATGTGCGGAAAGGTCACTGTTGGGCTGGTCAAGTCTTTTCATTTATACAGGTCGTGGTTGTTGGCAAGAGCTGGGCAATTTTGGGGGGAACTTGGTGCAAATTTTGTGGCAACACCCACCTTGGAACAAGCACTTCTGTGGAAACCTCTCCAAGATGCTCCCATCCAGCAGTTGGTCAACTCTGACCGAAGCATTGAGCAGTGTCTGGAGCAAGTGGAATGCATCCGTGCGGAGTTGGAAGCTCAAAGTGCAAATCTGGGAGATGTGGGACATGGGTTGACAGTGACCCAGGTTGCAATTCCTTCGCAAAGTGAAGATGAATCAGAAGGCGAAACATGTGAGCATGTCTCAGACGATGCCACCACAAGTGCTCCGAAGTCTGATTCAGAAGACAATCATCAGGTACTACCACCCGGGACTCCCGACAATGGCATGTGTGTGGTAACGATTCACTGGATTGGTGAGCCGATGTCCATTGTACGTGTACCAGCCGGTACATCGATGGCAGATGTCATAGCAGCAGAGCAAGACTTGACTCAACAAGAGATAGATGCATTGTACTTTACGGATTTCCACGGCACCGAGCTTTCTGCAGACCATGTTGTACAGGCTGATTCGGAGTGGGTTGCTCAAGTTGCGGCACCAGACGTCACACCACAGCCAAGACACTTGAAGAGGTTTGAGTCGGTGTTGGAACAGGATCCGTTTGAGTCGCCATTGACTCGAGTCAAAGGCAAAGGATTTCTTCAGCTGATTTCGCCAAAGGTAAGTGCTAGAGAGCAGGTTCACTCCCTTCGTGCTCAAAGAATCTCGTCTGATCAAAGGGCCATCATGTTGGTGAATCAGGAGTTGGTTTGGGGTGATGATGAAGTCCTCTGGCACTTGATGCGTGTTGTCACTGAGTGTAATCGCAGTTTAACAAGCACAGAAAAACTTATGGCTTGGAATGACCCATTGTTTGTTGTAGGCTGGATTCATTTGGACAGTGCAGATGACATTCGTGAGTGGTATGAGTACATGGATTCGCCCAAGCACTTAGCCACAGCAGTTTTGCATGCAGGGCATTGGACTCCAGTTGTCGTCAGGGTCCAAAATGATGAAGCTTCCACGTTGGTAGTCTCCTTCCAAATTTCCTCTGAGCAAGATCGAGGGATTGTCCATTTGCTTGCGAAGAAACTTCAGGAAGCATTGCAATGCAAGTCTTTTCGTCTCATTTCAAGCACTCGTGACTCGGATATTCAGTGTTGTGGAGCAGCTGCAGTGTTGTACCTGGAGGAACATTTGCTCCTTCAAGAAACTCCAGCAGAAGTAAGCATTGAAGCTGTCCATGAAAAGTACCGTGATCAATTTCAGGCCCAACTTGCAGAAATTGTTTTGGCTCCGCACCCGTGGATGTGGGGAGCAGGCAATGATGACACCAAGAAGGCAGTTGATGCATTGATAGGTGTGTTGAAAGACCATGGAGTGCCTTCTGATTGTTTGCAGAGCAGGGCCCAGCAGGCAGTCGCAGCAATTGGTGGAACGCCAGTCCTTCAAGCGTGTTCCAGCAAGGCACCATGGAGAAATCTCAAGGCTTTGGGCACGAATGTGAAGTTTCAATTTGTGTTGCCGTCAGAGCTGCAACAACAAATTGAGAAGAGAGCAGGACAAGAAGCAGTTGGGAAACCCCTGAAAAAGACTAAGGGTAACAAACCGGTGAAGCAAGATGAGAGTCCCGTTTTAGACCCTGCCAAGCTGAGTCTTCCAGAAGGCCTTTTCAGTTGTGGTGGCAAACCAGTAGAACAATTGACGTTGCAACAAGTTGGACCAGTTGCGGAAGGTGTTGCAGTTGTCACAGCTTTGGAAGCAGAGCCATTTCTGAGGTCAGGCAAATTGATTGCAAAGGGACCTTTGGCATTGCTTGTTCTCAATGCCCCGTCAGCACGCATAGTTACTGTTTTGCCCACATTGCCAGTAACGGTCCCAGCCAGGTGTGTTGTGAACCATGAGCCTTTGCTGTTGGAAGCAACATTGGTGCAAATTGGTGGTGAAAAGATTGAAAAGACGCCTCCGAAGACGAATTTGGAACTTGAGTCAGTGAAGGTCTCAACCTTGAAGCTTGTTGCATTTCGTGATGAGATTTTGGGTCCGTGGGACCAATTTGTGCAAGGACCTGTGAAGTACATCATCCATCACTTTGCGATTCTCAAGCTGTGTTGTGAACCACACTGCAAGTGCAAGGCTTGGCACAATGAAGAAAATGAAAAGGTTCAGTCTGCAGTGATTGATGTGTGGCGGCGACAGTTCATGCGCAAAGGCTACAAACCAGAGCCACCAGCAACCGCTATCATGTTTTCGGTCTGCATCAGGGTTCCTGAATGCATTCGTGATCGTGTGTTGGCACTGAGTGGAGTTGCAGGCACGTATGTTGAACCCCGTAGCTTAGATGCCAGAGAAGTGGATAAATTGTTTGAGGTTGTGTGGGTCCCACGGGCTGATCGGGCACTAGTGATGCATCTCAAGCAAACCAACCCTGCAGCATCAAGCATTGCTCGTTCAGATGACAGGTGGGGACTTCGCACACTTGCTGCACAGGCCTCGGCACTTCATGCCAGCATCCGCCCAGATGCAGTTTATCTTTCACAAGGGCCACGTCTGAAGTTTACCATCGGTCCAGTGCCGTATGGTACTGATCGTCGTTCTCTCAGCAAAGCGTTGAAGGCCTTTGGTTGGGATGTCGAACCAATCCAACCCACAGGAGCTGTTGATGGTGGAAGAGGCAATGTGTGGCTGGTGCACTCTACAGAGCAGCCGGCAACCAACATCATCAATCTGGGCCATGGTGACATGGTAATTGCTACAGTGGATGCTAAGCATGGGGTGAAGGATGAACAGATGAAACCAGTTGCAGCACCATCCACGTTGACTCTTTGTGGAAGTGCTGCTCAAGCCCCTTTGGTCAAAGATCCATGGACAGTTCGTGACCCTTGGCAGAGCTATCAACCAACATCGGTGGATGGGACTTGGATGAAGAGTGTGCCAGAGCCCTCGGAGTCCTTGAAGCAACTTGAGTCTAAAATTGAGCAGGCAGTCTTATCAAAGTTGCCTGCGCATCAAGCTTTACCAATGGAACAAGACGATGTCCCTGATCGAGTTGACGTGCTGGAAAAGCAGGTGCAGTCACTTATGCAAAAGCAGCAACAGATGGAAACCACCATGCAGGAGCAACATATCCATCAGAGTGCACAACTTACGCAGTTGCAGGGCCAGATCAATGCTCAAGGACAACAAGTCACCGGACAACTGACGTCACAGCAACAACAAATGCAGCAGATGTTTGAAGCTCAGATGAACCAGATACGTTCGTTGCTGAGCAAAAGGCCACGTGAGGATGGAGAGTGACTAGATGTCAAATGTGAGCATGGAAGGTCAAAGAGTTGCTGGGGTGTGGATCCATTAGAAATGCTCGATTCCGGAGGTGTGGAAGATGCATGTCAGATTGACCGCTGCTGTTCTGAATCACCAATGGAGGAGCGCATTTCTACTGGATCCTGCCAAAGTGGGTATGACAAGCAGTGGGGGATAACACTGCTGACGTTTGGTGCGGCTATCCAGGTGATGGGACTTCTCAGTCACTATGTTGGATGGTCGAAATCTTTTGGTTTTGGTTGCATCTACTTGTATGCAACATTGGTAGGTCTCCTCACATCTTTCAGGTGGGTGGACAACAGGGTTAAGGGCAACACTTGGAGGGGAACCCAAGTGACAAGCATGCATTGCAAGCTTCAAGTGCAAACAGTCAGAGTGCATCATGGCATGGGCCTGGGCATCCGACATCGGGTTGCATTGTTAGTTTTGTGTTTGCTTCACAGTGGTGAGGCGATAAATCCAGGGCCAAGCACAGACGGCCCAACATGGACTTTAGGCACCTTCAATCCCAGCGGGTTGAATGGCAAACATCAGATTTTGACAGAGCATCTTGCCTATGGGGACATTTGGGCAATTGCAGAAACACATCTTTCCAGTAGGGCTTTGCAGACTTTCCGTAAAGGTTTGAGTTGTTCGCAGAGTCCATTCAAGTTTGTCGTTGGGGGGTTTCCTGCCCCAGTTCGAAAGCACTCGCAACACAGTGGAGCTTGGACAGGAGTGGCCACAATCAGTCGTTTTCCCACTCGTCAGGTTCCGGTTGCATGGCCAGATGATGTTTTTCAAACATCACGGACTCAGGTCGTAACCACATTGTGCCATGATATGTGGATCAGTGGTGGAATTGTGTATGGAGAGCCACCTGGGGTTCAACATCCAGAGGCCAAGATGATCACAGAACAACTGCTCAGTTCGACAATTGATGCAGTCCTGCAACTTCGAGGCTGCCGCTATGTAGCTGGGGATTGGAACTTTCAGTTGGGGCAACTTGAGGCTTTTGATATCTTAGAAAGACATGGATTCAAGGACCTTCAAACAATAGCGTGTGAGAGGTGGGGAACTGTTCCTCAGCCCACATGCAAGGCAGTCACCAGGAAGGACTTTCTTTACGTGTCTCCCGAGATGAGGGATCTCCTCATTGATGTGAAGTTGGAACATGATGTCTGGTCAGACCACAGTGTGTTGGCTGGAGTGTTCAAAGGGGGGCCATCTCAGATTAAGAGATTTCACTGGAGAATGCCGAGAAGTTTTCCATGGCCTGCGGACTTTCATTCCCAGCAGCTCCAATTGGATGTTGACTTTCAATATATGCAGCCCACAGAGGCATATACAGAGTTATGGGCCCAGGTGGAAGCACAAGCAGCGCAACAATTGGAAGCAACTGGTGCAAATCCAGTGCAGCAATCAACGAAGGGGCGTGGTGCAACACTTCAAACTGTAGTCAAGTGTGGGGTTCATAATGTTGTGCCACTAAAGCAAAGTCGTAAAGGTGATGTGGTTCCAGGATCTCATGGGGCTTCAGTGCAACATGCACATTGGTTTCGTCAGTTGCGGAGGCTGCAGGCATACTGCCGGTATGTCAAAATGAATCCTCATGATGAGAAAAATGCACATGGGGCCCAAGTGTGGCGAAGCATTTTGCAAGCTAAAGGCTTTGGTGATGGTTTCAAAAAGTGGTGGAAGCAGGAATGTTGCACTTCTGTGATGGAAGCTCCAACCGACATCCCGTTGGTTCCACCGTCTTTGCCTGTTGCTGAAGCTATCTATGCATCATTTCAAGTTGAGGTGAGGAAGCCTGAGCACTCGTTGCAACAGCGGATGAGGAAGCATGGGATAAAACGGAGAGAGGAACAAGCCACACTGGTTTTCAAGGACATCAAGGCGGTCCCACCAGCAAGGGTTGATGTGCTGTTGAATAGCCAGCAGGCTATAGTGCTTGATGTGTGCCCCACTGACTTGTGCATCACACTTGATAAACCACTTGAGCTTGATTGGACCCGTCCCTGTGTTGTCAATGGCAAGCAGTTAGAGACAGTGTATGCAGAGGCGGAATGGGTTTATGTCACAGACATTTCTGACATTCAGCCACTCCAAACTCTCACACAAACTCGCTTTCTTGGCAACACAGAAGAAATGTTTCAGGAGTTTGAAGCCGAATGGACAAAACGGTGGAACAGGCATCGTGGAGTGTCCCAAGCACAATGGGAAAACATCATTGCCTTTGCCCAAGCAGAAATTCCATTTAGTTTGTGTCCAATTGATGATATCACTCCCGAGCAGCTCTTAGCCGAAGTTGCACGGAAAAAGAAACATAGTGCCACAGGTCCAGATGGTGTTAGTTTACTGGACATCCAAAGCATGCCACACAGTGTACTGCAAAAGTTGTGTGACATGCTGAATCGTGCAGAAAAGACTGGTGAATGGCCTCAGCAAACAGTCATTGGCAAGGTTGCATCCCTTGCTAAAACAGAAACGCCAGACAAGGTGTCTCATTATCGCCCAATAACGATATTCGCTCAAATCTATCGTCTTTGGGGTAGTATCCGTTCCAAGCAGTTGTTGAAATTCCTGGATAGAGCTTGTCCACAGGGCCTCCTGGGGAACAGACCTGGCAAGCATGCTATGCAGCTGTGGATGTATGTTCAGTGGCGAGTGGAACTTTCGCACATCACAGGCCAAGAGCTGGCAGGTGTGACAGCGGACATCCAAAAAGCGTTTAATCATATCCCGAGGGAAGTTGTCATGGCTGCAGGACTGTGTGCAGGTGTGCCTCAACGTATGTTAGTTGCATGGTCTGGTGCATTATCACAGATGGAGCGGCGATTTGAGATCAGGGACAGTGTTGGGCCGGCAATCAGCAGCTGTACGGGCTGCCCAGAGGGCTGCTCCATGAGCTGCCTGGGCATGATGTTGCTCAATATGATTTTCCACTCATGGATTTCGAAGAAATGCAGCATTGCAGAACCACTGTCGTATGTTGATGATTGGCAAATTCTAACAACGGAAGCAGAGACGATTCCAGAGATTCAACTCAGTTTGGAGTCATTCACTTCTGAAGTTGACCTTTTGCTTGACAACAAAAAGACGTTTGCATGGTGCACAAGTGTGGTTGGGCGCAAGACTCTTCGAACTCATCAGATGTCTTTGCAGTCTCAGGCAAGAGGTTTGGGGGCACAAATGCAATTCACTAGACAACATCGGTCAAAGGTCCTGCTTGAACGCATGGCAGGGTTGACGCCCCTATGGCCGAAACTTCGACAATCCCTGAGTCCCTACTTTTTGAAGGTGAGAGTTCTTAGCCGAGCAGCTTGGCCCAAAGGGCTTCACGCAGTTGGGGCAGTGCATCTTGGCCAGTCACGGTTTGGACCACTTAGAGCAGGGGCCATGCGGGGCATAGAAGCAACAGGATCAGGGTGCAGTGGTTTAGTTCATTTCAGGATGATCGAACGACCTGAAGCTGACCCACAGTTTTGGGCTATCAAAGAAACACTGAGAGGGGTCCGTCTATGCCATAGTGAATCTCAGCTCACAATGGTCCTAGACATGGTAGGGCAAGACAGAGAAGTTTTTCCTGCAGGTGGGCCGACTATGGCCTTAGCAAATCGGCTACATTGCCTTGGATGGAGCATATGTCCAGGAGGAGTTGTCCAAGACAGATGGGGTAGATTTTCTCTCTTTCGCATTTCATATCAAGAGCTTGTGCTGCGAGCAGAAGTTAGCTGGCAGTGTGTGGTTGCATCAAAAGTGGCAGCAAGAAGATGCTTTGGGGGCCTTCACTCAGCAGATGTCCTTGGCACAAGACGATTCTTGTCCCTGTTGTCGGCTTCAGATCAAGGCCTTTTTCGCAAAGCACTCAATGGAGCTGCCTTCACCAATGACATCCTGTATCACTTTTCAGAGTCAGGTAGTACAACCTGCAGCTTCTGCAAATCTACGGACTCACGGTGGCATAGGTTTTGGGAATGTCCAGCATTCTCAGCAGAACGACGATGTCTACCAGAAGATGTTGCAGCTGCAGTCCAAGATCTACCGTCCTGTTTGACACAAGCTGGATGGGCCGTGCGTGCTCCTACGCAAGATCTCTGGTGGCAAATGCTTTCCAACGTCGAGGTGGTTGATCCGATCCCACCACAAGGCCATTGGAGGGATGTTGCTGGATGGGTGGATGTGTTTACAGATGGTAGTTGCTTCTTTCCAGAAGAGGCGAATACAAGATTCGCAGCTTGGTCGGTGTGTCGAGCAAACCCAGACCTTCAATTGACAGACAGCATGGTGGTTGCAGCAGGAGGGTTGCCTGGAATCCTACAATCTGCATATAGAGCGGAACTCTTTGCAGTGTTGCAAGCACTTAGATGGGCAGTCAAATACCAAGTTCAAATTCGCATTTGGTCAGATTGTCAAGGAGTAGTGTCCAAAGTCAAGAAGTTGCTGGTAGGCTCGTGGGAACCAAGCATCAACCATTGTCACTTCGACTTGTGGGATGATGTCCGAGAAGCATGTCAAGAGCTGTCAAATGGTGCGTGTGTGATCACGAAAGTTGCTGCGCACAGGGACTTTCATGAAGCGGCTACATGCGTGGAGCAATGGGCATTCATGCACAATGCATTGGCAGATAGAGCAGCACGGCTGGCCAATCAGTGCAGATCGGCTGAGTTCTGGGCATTGCAGCAGCTACACCACCATCAAGTGACGCAGGCGCAAAGATTCAGCTCTGAAGTTCAAAAAGTGATCTTGGCAGTCAGTCGAAGGGCAGTCATGGGCATGCAGTTAGAAGATGCAGTGCAAGTGGAACCTGTCAACACAGCACAGTGCCCAGCGATGGGTGAGCATGAAGTTGGCGATGATGACGTTGGTGTGGTGAAGCTTAGCAACTTAGCGCCAAGCACAGTGGCGCAGCGGTTTGGTTACAGGCTGACTGCGCTCGTTGCATCATGGTTGCTTGAGGGATGTCAACAAGCAACTGCTAGTCATGAGACACCACGTTGGGTCTCCTGGATTCAGTTGTACATTGACTTTCAGCAGCGTACTGGTGAAACTGGGCCGTACTATGACAAAGGTTGGCTCGATCCCAAAGTGCGCACTATGTTGAGAGCACGTCCTTTTGTCTTCAAGAAGAGGTGTGCATGGTTTGTGCAATTGGTCAAGCAAGTGCTGAAGAGTAATGGCATTTCATTGCGTGGCAGTGTCACTCGACCTGATTCTGTGATGTTAGCGCTGCATACGGCTTCGGTGCATGTTGCGTGGCCAGCTAGCCGAACTTACAATGTGGAGAAATGGTTGCATGAAGTTCTTTCGAAAGCTGCCACAAGAGATGGCAAATCCCTGAATGGCCTTCCTATTGCCAAGCAATGAGAAGGTCAGACAGATTTGAGTTTTCAGGTAGGACCTTTAGGTCGATGAGCCACTGAAAGCAGGCTGGCTGCGAACCGTCCCAGGCAGCGTGAATCTGGAAAGTGGAAAGTGTTGTTGTTGTTGCAAGTGGTGTTGCTGTTGCTGCTGGTGTTCTTTCTTATTGTGTGGGTTGTGTCTGGTACTGTGTTGCAATGGTGTGGCGACGCTGTTTGCAACCAGATTATGGTACAGTCGCCCTCCAGAGTTGGAGAAATGATTTTTGAAACGAGGTATTGGGGTCCTTGTTGGAGCCACAGAGTCATCTTTCCAGTGGAGCATTTTAGAGCTTAAAATGATGTCCTGCGGAATACTGCCTCGAGCTTCATCGGAGGTTTTGTGATGATTTGTTTCGAGGTCAGCAAGGTGACATCCCTAGTGAGCTTGAAGGGCTGAAACGTTTAGAAGGCAGTATTCCGATTCTAAGCAAAAAATTCTCGATGCAAAACGATGGAAAAAATTGACCATGGGAGACGGTGGGCTGGCTGATGAAGCATTTGCAAGGAGTCTTTTAAACTATGACCCAGATCCAAAGAACTGGTTAAAAGAAGTTTTTTTCTGCCAAAAAGTCAGAACAAGTAAACAATTTTGTTTCATTACTTTTTGTTGTATTGTTTTGCTTCATGCGCGTGTCTGCCGGAGCGAGAGAACCTTGCTGGAAGCCAGATCCCAAAAGCATATGAAAGCTCTGTTCATGTTTCTTCAAGAAATGTGTTCATTGGGAAAGGGAAAGATGAAAGGAAACTATGAGACAGCAATTATTGATACGACATCAACCCAACAAAAGCTGGCGCATGGCCAAAGGTGGATCTGGCATCCGAGATCAAGAGCCGACCGAATAGAAGCTCATAATCTATTTCCAAACTACCATTATATGTTTGTTATATTGTATACTACATTTTTCTCAAACAACTTTAAAACTGAACTGTTGTGTGATTGTGTTGCGGGATTCATGTTCTAGGATATCAATTTGAGGAATACACCAACCTGAAGACAAGACAACGAAGATTCAAACAACCAAAATGACCACCATTTCATGGAATTTGATTCAACTTGGCGACCAGGTACAATCTGGAGGATTTATTGGCTTTACCCGCCCCTGCCGCTACCACAGAGCTGGAGGCACGTTGAGGATTTGTTGGAGGTAGGTGCATGACAAAGGAAGAATTTGTGAGAATGTATAAAAGAACATTAAAAAAAAGCCGCAATGCGAAAAATTGTGATGTTGATTCATGTTCTTTCAGTGATACTATTGGATGTTGATACAGTATCTACTTGTACATGACATTGGCCTGAGATATGAATTTGTGTGATGCGAGACGCGAGATGTTTAAGCTGCAGATACGATTGACGCAACAGTTCGGCAGCCTGTGTTCATCTGCCTATGTTCATCTTGCACTTAAATAGCAAGCACGCTGCTATGTCACAGGTCACGATGACTACCCAACTATCGAAGAATGTCACGCTCAACAGCCCATTGGTGGCTGCACCCATGGACACCGTCACAGAGGCGGTTTTTTGCCAGTGTCCACTGCAGAGTAAATGTCACGAATACATGTAAGAAACTGCTCAACTCCAAGCCTTTAACATACTAGACTGGCCCAGACCTGTGAAGAAACTTATCTTAACCTTGTTGTTTGGCCCCAAACTCCCTTGACAGGGGCGGATGGCCATTGCTTGTGCCCTGATGGGCGGTCTTGGATCCTCGTGCTGCACAGAAAGGGCAGGAGAGAGTAGACAGGGAGAAATTTGTGGGGAATTTGGATCCCCGGTAAATCACATTTAGAGATACGAGGTCTCTCTGATTTTCTGCATTGTGTTGTATTTTATTTTGGTATGTCATAGTCATAGTATAGTGCAATTTGTATGAGGAACGTAACATAATGAATAATACCATTTGAACTCCTGATTTTCACTTTGAGGTGCTCCCGCACCCAGAAACAGATGACATGATACAATGTGATTTACTGATCCTATAAGATTGCTGTATGATAGCTAATACATGACATGCTCCACCTGCTATGAAATGAGAATTTGTGACATTACTGAATATCCTATTTTCTATAATGTATCATGTCGGTCTCCTCTATCATAGAATAGTCCAATTTTGTTACTCTTACGTGTGTAGCTTGATATGATTTTGTGATACGTGGTATTATAGTATTAGATCGTCTCATGATCAGAAAGTCATGTTCTATACTGTGTTGCACCATATGTCTAAATCATGAACCATTTAGTATTCAATTCAAGCTTGTCAATTTTAGTTATGATAGTTTAAGGTACGTAGTATAATGTACTGACGATGTTGTTGTTGAAATATTAATGCATTTGCGTATCATGTTTTGTTTTATTGCATTCGAGATTGTTTCATGTTGATTAATACAAGTACAAACTATATAGTATGTACGTATATGAATACGCTGTCCGGTGGATATCTTTATTACAGCTTCCCGCTGTTGAAGTGTGAATTTGAGACAAAGATGTGTGCCACCTTGCTATTTTGGAGCATGGCACACTAAGCGCAATACGTTTCTACGTTCCTTTCTGTGCAAAAACTGTATCGCTGCATGATACCAAGTCAAGTTGTGATTGTTTTGGAATACGATTGACAGATTAGGATTTGACCAAAAAAGTTTCTTCAGAAATCTTATTGTGTCAGTTGATGTGAGTTAAATAGAAAACCTCAGTATAAGAGTTTTTCCAATCGCCCGGAGTAGATCGTGTAGCGTCATGGCTCCGAGGCGTGATTCATTGCCGCTGCCCCATCGCTGTGCAAGCGCAGCAGGCCTCCCGTAGATTTGGTTGAAACTGCCCAATGTCCAAACAGATGGTTGCCCCAAGACGAAGTGAAGTGTTCAATATTCAATGGTATTTGACAGGGTCTACATAGTTCTTCGGCATTGTGTCAGAAGATCCACTATCTAAATGACAATTTTTGTGACCACTTTAATGTTTACAGGTTTCAGAAGCGGTTTCCAAAGCTTCTTCACGAAAGTCTGAGTCTGTTTCAACCAATCTCGGGACAAATACAGTTTGGTCACCATATGCAATTGTGCAACGTCAATTCAATTTGTCCCCCGGCATGCCATTCCTTCCATGCTTTGGTTTGTGGTATTGCTTGTTTTTCCACCTCCCTTTTTGCTGCAATATATTATTATATTATATTGCACTGTCAACCTTCTTAACTTCTTGATCAGGGCTGTTAAGTATGCAGCATGAGCTTGTTCGTGATCCTTGATTTTGTAGCATCAGTCCTTGGTACTTTTGCTGTCCAGGTCGACATGGTGAAGAAGTATGAGAACGGCTTCATTATGGATCCATTCGTCACTCAGTTTTTCAAAACCTTCTTGTTATGTCATTCTTGCACGTGGAAATCGCCCCTTGAAAGGAGTAGAACAGTCCTGAACCACCGGTATCCTTGACTCAGGCATTGTTCCAAAGGTGCTCTATTTAAGGGTTGTGAGTTCTCGTTGCTCCATGTTCCATGTCATTGACTTTCAGTCTAAGTGTTTAAACTGTGCGATATCAATCCAATCAAAACCAAAATGTAAAAGCTGATTTTAAGATACAGACACTGCGTCCTGTGCTACGGACACTTAGGTTCTGTCATCCACTCACACTGTGGCAGACATTGATCAAATCAGGCGGGGTGATCTCAAAGGTTGAACACAATGCCATGCCTCAGCCTGCTCTCACTAGGCAGATCTAGGCAGCCAGCAGAAGACTCCTGGCTTATCAATGGCTGATCACCCAAACCGTATCAAATCGTTAACGGTTTCTAATCGGCTATACCTGATGGGAAGCAATGATACCATTTTCATTGGACATATTTGAACTATCCCGGTGAAAGTTGCCAGGCAGGATCACGATGTATCTACAGTCTGCATCACTGACATGGGGATGATGGGAAACAAGTCCATGCCTCAGAGCTGAAGACCTGAAAGTGAAGCTGCGATAACGCTAAGCCGATAAGTCTCCATATGTCAGAGGTTGATGGTCACATTGCAAAGCGGAAGTTGATGCCTTTGTGTTTGTGTGTGTGTGTGTGCGGTATCTCCTTTTACACTAGTGGAACGACAGCCCCATAGTGCAGCTTTCATGTTATAATCTTGTTATATAACAAATGTTCTTTTTGGCTTGTGCTCCTTTTTTCTTACCCGAAATCTTTGAAGGTTCTTGGGTATTGTCACCAGCCGGGACATCGATTTCATCGAGGACTGCCACAAAATCATTTCATGTCAGAAACCTCAAGTTGAGATCCTGGCCATCAGGATCGATCTATTCGATTGTCGGAGGTAATGACCCCGAAGGTGTGGGATTTCATGCTGCTTTGATGTGTCAATGTCCGTGTCTTCACTCCAAAACAACTGTTAAAAAATGGCACAAAATATCACATGAGCAATGAAAAAACTGAGTTGGTTGGGCTATACAGGGGATTATACTGCCCAGGAATATAGGGACCCTATGAAACAACTAGTATAATGGAAAGTAACAGTTTTTTTTCTCGTGGCTCACATGTTACAGTACATTACTCATGATGTTTCTATGCCTAGTACTTTGAAATACTTGGAAGCTTTGCAGCCCAAGCATGAACTGACTTCATTGATCACATATTTNGTCATCAAGCCCCACACCACTAGACACGCCGGCAAGGCCGGCGGATTTTTCTTAGTACAGCCGAGATTTGCATCTAACTTTGAATGCTCTGAAAACCAGCGACTATGGCTTTGATTGTACAAGGCAAAATGCTTGACAGCTTGTGAGCCAATCTCCTTGGGGGAGGCCTCCGTGTTTTGTTTGTCAACAGAAACTGCTGTACTTTTGACTCACATGTTTTATTTTTCAATCGCATTCAATCCACATCAATTTTGCAGAGTCCTTGGATCTGAGACTTTCAAGATCCGCTGACTGGTCATGGGAGAGTTTCTACTTGACATTACTTGACAAGTTGGTGTTTCCACAGCAGCAGCAACCGGTCGTTGCCTGAATTTGAAGGCTCTTCAAAAACTCGTCCAAAGCAAAAAGGGCAAATTGCCCATCTTGAACGAGGCCGAAAAATCCAAATGGACGGGTTGTTGTCGTATATTATCACTGAAGCTTGAGATACAACAAGCACCAGGAAGACATAGAATATTCAAAGCATGGAGCATATTCTATGATAAATTGAAATTTGTAAAGTATGGCAGGCATGTTAGACTTGTGATATCTGAGTTATCTTTCAAAGCCAGGATGGTGAGCTGGTCGCCCTGGTGACGAGATCTGACCTGAAGAAGCTCAGGGAATTTCCTAATGCTTCCAAGGACATCCAGAAGCACCTACTGTTGCTTTGAGTCGTTTAAGAATGGGAGCATGATCGAGAAATTATGGTGAAGTCTCCTACCAGTCTACACGTTACAAGTGCAGCTGCAAAATCGAGGAAGCATTTTTTCAATTTCATGGTTATTTTGTGTTCATTTAGATATTTTCGCATGATTTCTAGGGGTTTTATACATCCCAGGTGGTGCAACTTCAGATTCAGCCATCATTACCAGGATGCCAATCGACAGCTGCTGGTTGGTGCTGCAGTTGAGCCCAAGCTGCCAGAGCTGGACCGAGTTCAAAGCCTGGTGCAGGCCACTTGATGGCGAGGGTCGTCGGGTCGTCCCCCAGAAAGCAGCAGTTTCTAAAGGATTTTAAATCCGATGAGGAAGTGGTTCTAAGTTTTTGATATGTGATGATTTTGATGTATTCAATGGCATTTTGTTTCAAACATTGCCATTAAAGCAACTTGACAGTTGAGACTGTCGGTTGAAAATCTTGATCAAGATGCAGTAAGATAGTGACTCCTTTCCAGCCTTCTGGATCTCCCTTCGCATTGAGGCTGGCATGGATGTACTCTTCCTAGAGGCATTCGGTTTATGGGAAGTGAACCAATGACTGTTTAGTGGATGGCTTCAAAGAACTCTATGGCTTCCGTCGTTGAAAACGGACGATGTTCAAGGAAACTGGGCACTCTGAATGCATCCAATTCATTGGAAACGCGGGAAGCGTTTCCAAATATCGACTTTGCAGGCTTCCAGAAGCAACCTGGCAGAACAAGCCGAGTTTATCCGAAAGGCCACCGGTAACTCGGAGACTTCTGGAGAGACAACATTTGACAGAAAACACTTCCGACTTTGTCTATTGGACTCGAAAAAACCAATTCAAGTCACGATGCTTGCATCCCATGATTTTGTGAGTTTGGTTGAGTCTCAAACAAGTGTGCACATGAAACAATATTTGATCGGAATGTCTTGGAACATTTTGGAACACCCAACCCAGTCAAAGAGTGGAATGACAGTCCGATGTTTTGTATTTGACTCCTGGCATAAGTTGCAGACGTATCCATATCATTCAGGACCAAGGGTCTGGGAGAACATATACAGATTTAGCCGTGCCACTCCACTTGCACGCATGGCTTATGACGCTCCAATTGGAATGCATTGTTTGGAGCATGCCGTTGTGGAACACAGTTGTATAGTATGTTCTACCAATCTCTTGTCGATTCTCGTGGCACACCAGCACATCGTCATTTGCCAGGTGAAATTCCAATATCCAGGCCTCGACGTAGTGGCCGGCAATGTGGTGACGCCAAAGCAGGTGGGCACTGAGAGAATGCTATGAACTTGACGATGGACTCTTCCGGTTCTTTCACATGAGGAGGGAGCACGGCAGGGGTTCTCTCATTGATGTTCGTTGAGACATCCTCATGACATCCCACTTTCAGCTCTTCATACACATGTTACGTATTCATTTAAAACGTGTCCGTGTTAGTTCATTTTAGTGGCAATTTCTGATGCCCAAATGGCGTCAGGTTTGATGCCCCTAGGATGCAATTCACCAATTCACCCGGCCGGCTCTCAATAGGCTCAACCGCTGATTGAAGCAGGAGCAGATGCTCTCAGAGCCTGGAACCCCAAGTGTTCAAACACGTAGTGGTTGAAACACATTCAACATTCACATCATGACAAAGTGGAAGTCTACATTGACAATATATACATTATTATACATTTATATGTAGTACAAATCGTATGGATTTATGGTAGAATATGGAAGACATAATTATACACTGAATACATTACATATATATATATATTTTTATTATACACAAGTACATGATGCTGCGAGTTCGCTTGTTTGAAACCATAGCTTTTCAAAGTTCCAACTCCACAGGGCGTTCAGCTGCCACAGAGTTTCGAGGTTGGTATGGGCAGCAGTAGCTTGGATTCTCTGCCAGAGGCGATGGTCGAAACTACGGTTTTCGTTGATAGGGGAAGATTGTCAATCCGAAGATGTGGGACTTTAGGTAGATACTATACATTTATATGTTGTAATTATGAAAAGTTGTTACAGTATATAGATTGTACATACAAAATTATATATATCATAAATACATCAAAAGCTGTCGCCATTTCCAAGGGTGAGATGCCTGATGATTCAAACGTGTAAATCAGGACCATTCAACATTGGCTTCATGGGTTACAGAGATGGAATTCACTGCAAAGAAAGTTGGACCACCTTTCATACTCGCATTTGATACTTCTTACTCACTGATGTTGATGACATCATGCAACTTGCAGTGCTTGCATACCTTGTCGTTGAACGGTAGCTTTGAGTCTTGTACTAGTAAGTAGTGGAGATTTGCTTAAGCCTCAGGCACCTGCAGTTGGGCGACCGCTGGGCAGTGCAGTGGTGCTGGCATATTTGAATTCTAGGAGTTGAGGTCAGATGATATTGGGAGGATGCTGACAAGCAATGCAAAAACAGAACATACTGGACAAATAGGCTGAGTGCCATGTCACTGCATCTTTGCTACTCTTAACAATTATGATTCTTAAGTTCTTGATGATTCTTGATAATACAAATTTGTCTCAAGTTTCAAAGAAATTGTACTTTTACAGTATGTTGAATGTCTTACCTGCATCAGTTTGCTGGCATTTTTGCTAGCCTCAAAACACTATTACCTCTGCTGATGTGGCCAGGTCTACCACGTAGCTCGTTATGCTAGTGAGCCATTGCCTGAGCCCGTTGACAGCGACGAACACCTGATGCCATCAAGGCTCCTGCAGAGTTGCAGACTTTGAGCGAGATTTTCTCGGGAACTGACTCTTTGTATCTCAATAATCATGATCAAGATGATTAAACAAACCTGTTCTAACTGTCATTTGTCAAAGGGACCAATGCCAAATTGAAGGTGCAAAAAATCCAGGCAAACCAACAAGTTCATGTGGAAAGTCCACCTGTTTGACCTGAAGTTGTAAAATGAAAGGCTGAAAGGCGAGCCCTAAGGAGGCATTTTTACACCGCCACAACACTGAGGTTTAAGGTTCCCGTGATTGCAGATGGAGGCATGCGTTTGTATGACCCTGACCATCTCCAACTGAATCTCAGTATGTACAGTGCATTATAGAATACAATAATATTATGATATTAAAGTATCTCCAAGAGGAAAGTGAAGCTCGAAGTTAAATTGTAGGAAATTCATTGATATCCTATAAACTTCATTATTCCTAGAGTCATCATCTATTGTAGCAAAGAGGCAGAACTATTTCAACAGCAGAGGAAAGACATACGCTGCAGAGTGGACAATTTAAACTAGAGTCTTTGCCCATGACATGAAATGCTTTCACGAAGCTACTCTTGCCCATAGAACATTTTGCAAGCACATGTTTGTTTTGCTATGTTCAATTGCGGAGGCATTGCCACTAGTTCGGCTGCCACCATTGCACTTGCGTGCGGCCCTTGATGTTGACCCGATGTAGCAACTTCGAGCAAAAGATCTCTCATGATTCCATGCGATAGCAGCATGGGAAATCTGCAGATTTGCACCACATTGACCCTTGCTGGTGTAAAAATCAACATGCAGTACTACCAAAAGTATTGAGTCTTGATGTCCTAAGTGTTTGGACCTGGTCAAAACTTCACCAGTTCAAGATATGCCAATTGAGGTTGGGCGCATCAGCGGTGATGTGCGGTTTTTTGCTGGCTTGGGATCCCAAGCTTTGATCTTGATGTGGCATCAGTGGTGTATCTTTCAATTTGTTTAATATATTCGATTATTTGATAGAAATTCCACAACAAACACCTTTTGACATGATATTCTGAAAACATGATGATTAATATGATTGATGTGAGAATAAGTATCTACTTTATTTCTTTCTACAAGTCTTACCTTCCTCATCGGGAGCACAAGGCTGGAACCACCGAAAGTCCTGGAGATGCCTTCTACCACGATGGCAAAAGGCCAGTTCTTTCCGATTTTTCTCCGTTATTTTTTCCAGCTGGCAGGATGTTCATAGGAAAGGGTTGCTATGGGGTCCAGCCTAAGGATGAAGCTCTACAAAGGAATGAGCTCGATGGAGGCACACCGCTAAAAGTGGAGCTCTTTTGAAGGATGGTCAGGATGAGCCTTTGCAATCCTAAAAGTACCACTTGGCAGGCAACAAATTTCAAGTTTATTTACCTGCATCTTGCTATGTTATCTGCGCATTATGCTTCGCTTAATGTTGATGTTGGTTTTCGTACTGCCACTAGACAACAACAGATAGAAACCTGCGAATGTTCTCTTGCCTCATGCAAATGAATTGAATATACTGTAATGATCTGGGAAAGTCTGGGAATCACTACATGATCCCGAGACAAATACGCCAAATTCAGCTGTAATTCTGACCGGCATTCGGAACTTAGGTGGTTCCGTCACAGCTGGAAGTCGCGAGCTGAAGTACTTCTGTCCTGAGTCGAAGATTGCAGATGTTCTCGTAACATCGTTTTACTTGCTGATGCGTTTTCATGTTTTTTGACTATAGAAATTGCCATGTCGTCTACGTCAATATTTAAGCACTTCACCATAGAGCAAGCCTTGACATATTGTATAGTGTAATTATATACATGTGATTGTAGAAGTACTATGTATAATATTCATTTGTCAGTTTCAAGTCATTATTGGGCTTGGAGTTGAGTTGGTTCTCACAATTTCACAATTAATACTGCGAAATAACAACGGGAAATTCCACATCTCATCTTCACTTGCAGTGAGGCCAAGAAATATAGCCAGGGTGAGGACAGCGGCCTGAAGAGGCGTGCTTCGACCTTCCCACTTGGGTCATGATTCCACGTGGCAAACAGTGACAGATGACAGGTTTGATGGCGGGTGCTGTTGCGCCGTGATCGACCGAGGGTGCAACTCTCAGAGAGTTTGAAATTTGTGCAATTTGGGGGCCACAAAAAAAAGTGTACGGAGTCATGTTGCATGAAAGCAGCATGTTTCTGTGACATGTACTCCTTGCCGATATCATTTGATTCAAATATGGCTGTAATACATGATTGCACTGATTATATTTAAGATCGTAGGCATTCCCTTCGAATCACCACACTTGCTGCACCTTTGCTTCGTGTTAATCAACCAATCAAGGCCTGCAAAACCTCTCATAGGAGCAATGCTGGATGGAGTGAGAAAAGACTTCAAAAGGTGCGATTGGTTCCCAGAATTTGAAACATGTTGGAGCAACTCCATGTGAACTGATGTATTTGGATATAAACAAAAATATGTGTATGTTATGATCATCATTGATCAATGAAACCATGATACGAGATGATATACCATGATGAGATTGCATGATTTGAATTCATTTGAAGAAAACAAGTGTCTTGTGGTGTTGATGTCGTTGACTCGGCAGTTTAAATATTTTCCGGCCAGGTTGGGTGCACAAACTGTCAAGGAATTGCATGAAGATCTCTATACCATGAAGACTCGTTGGGGACCTTGATTCCCTTGATTCTCAAATGGTGGAGGCCAAACCGAGAAGATGCAAATGAAATATATTTTAAGCAACATTACATCGGGCGTATGAGACATGAACTGATTTCAGTTGACTGAAGATTATTGCAAATGATTCTGATACATTCTGATACTGTAGTCCTAGCATGATATTAAAGATGCTGGGTTTGCAATGGACAAGATGAATCCTTGCTCAACTTTCCACATCTCCCATACTCTCCTGCAATCGAGGCTTTCAAGTCCGCTCGGCGGCCTCATTCACTGCGGCCCGAAGAGGTGTTTTCGCATGAGCTGTTTTGGAACCAATGATGGGTGATCTTGTCGTAATGATATATAATATATATGATATCTTCAAACGTTATATGTTCTATGAAATCTCCTAGAGGATTGGTACAAGACGTGAACACAACTCTTGTGGGCGTATAGGTTGTGGAAAGTATATACCAGAAACTTTCAATGATGGTTGTCAAGACAAAACTTAGTTTCTTCCTTTTCTTCATATTCTTTGGGTTATCTAGATGGTTGAGGAACAGGTGATTTAGTGGCAATGATTCCTGCCTGGAGATCACAGTTCCAGTGCTCTGATTTATTTGTATGTCTTGGAGTTTCCCACTCCAGTCTCACCCCTCATGGTATCACTGTGGATGGGACCAGGATAAATCTAAGGGAGGCAACATCAGTCGCCTGGTTTCAAGCCACATCGGACTACCAAGAGGTGAAGTTTCACCACATCCAGCTGCAACCTGGTGGGGTGTGATTGAATTTGCCCACCGCGACAAAGCGGTGCAGTGTGTAGTATGTGATATGTCTTTGTCGTCAACCGAAAAAAGCGAAGGCAGTGAAGATGACCTGCTTCAGGATGATCAAGTCTTTATGACAGTCTTCTTAAACAAAAGCTATTCACTAAGCCAGGTACTAATTATACGATTTCAATCAATTTCATACATCATATGAATGATGCATCATGGTACGAATTTGTAAGAAAGTTGTAAGAAGATCGACGGATTAGACTTGCTGCATCTTGTTTTTCTTACCACCACGGTTGCGCTTGCTAAGACAAGTCCCTCTGCGGTTGATGGTTTCTTTAAAAGGAAGACTCTAAGTGTATCAATTTCTAAGTCCTGTTGAAGGTCTTATAGAAAATTGATGAAAATTGGATGCATATTGTAAATCCCAAATGGTTTGTTGAGTCTTGGCAGCTTGTGTTGGTCACTATGAGCGCCTGGGATGAATCGCAGCTCACGCCCGGCAACATTAGCTCTTTTTAAAGGACTAGCTGAGAGAACGTAGCCAGGCCAGAGGTATACTGATTCGAGTTTGAACATCAACTAATGAACGTGCAATACCATGCACAATTTCCAAAATCTTGAATTCTTTGCAGATCTTTGCGCTTTATTGCCGGCCTCTTCTTTTAGGAAGATTGGAAACTATTCATCCAATGGTATCGCTATATCGGAATTCTGGACAATCTACCGATGTACAATCAAGCTTTGCCTGTGTCCTGAATAAAAAGCCTACACAGCAAGAGTTGAGGAATCTTCGAACAATCAGTGGTGCCTTGCACAAAGCCATGTCTGAAAAAACTGGTGCCTTTGCTTTGGCCTCATTTGGTGATGTTGCTGGATGTTCCTTGATGTCACAAGAAGGTTCCACCTTCGTTCACCCACCCAAGGTGCATGGCCCTGGCAAGGCCCTGGCGACCTTCGAGGTGCACAGCAGCATTCATAGAATGCCATCGATCCCGGTTGACAGATGCGGGGGTTTGAGCGGTTCTTTTTTTTCAATTCGTTCATGACAGGTTTCCTCGTTTCCAGACATGTTCTGCGAGTGTAGCTTCCTGATTCTTTCCTTTCGGAAGGGAAAAGACTACGGGCCAGACTACCTCTCCATTGAAGCAGGACTGACAGAGCAATTTGTAGCTTGCTAGGAGAAGTTCTTACATATTCGTTTGCAGCGTATCAGCATCCTTGTGGGCATATGAAGGAAGAAGCAAATCATATGGCGGGAATCACATTGCTGAATCTCGGGATAATGATCCATGTTTGTCGATGTGTATGCACTTTTTCCAGCTTTGAGAACTGAGTCCTCAATAGACCATCAGTATTTCATGCATCCTCATTCTTTTTCGCATTGCAAATTCACTTTTTCTCAAGTGATCCTTTCGTGCACTTTGCAAAGAAAGTGATCAGTTCAAGGAGAGAGCGTCACCTTAATTCCTCAAGAAGGGGAAGACAGCCGATGGGTGCGCAATTTGCAGCTACACGATCTACTAAACGACTCCAGTCACTAGGGCTGCTGCATGCAAAGAATTGCAAAGATACATGCAATATTGTTATGTATTGTTATTATAAACAGGTTATTGTGAGTTCGCAGAACGCCAGGAACTGGTAAACAGCAAAGAGATGATTTGTAGAGTAGAGTAGAGATGCAAAGCTTTTTGACACACCATCACACACAAAAGAGGCTCAAGAAGGGGCATCCTTTTTGGGAAGAGGCTTTTTTTTTTGGAACCGCGTGGTGTTTGAGCATTTGGATCTGGCTTGCATGCAGGCCTTTGCAAGAGTCGCTGGTGGCCGCTGTGGTTTAATTCCACGAAAGTTCTGGAAATCGGACAGACTGCAGAGCATCATCAGGTTGAAAGCATGAAAATCCCAGTCGTATTGGCAACATTCTATGAGGATCCTTCAATGTTTCCATTTTGCTGGCTCTTTCTGGGGAACCTGTAAGGTTTGACATTGCTACTGGCAGACTGGCAATGATGGCAGTAGATTCCAATATTCCCATTCTGCTCCATTGGGACAACCAGGACGCAGATCGGGAGCCTCCAAATTTGCCAAGGTGAAAGGGACTCAGGGACTGCGGTGAGTCATGGGATTTTGACCACAGAAGTTTGGAAGTTGATCATCTTAAGTGCAAAACACAGAAGCACAATATAATATGAATGCAGGGATGGCGAGACTCCCTTTACAGTGCAAGTTTGGGTGCTTGGTGAGTGTGTCATTTGCTGACAGGACGGAAAGAAGAAGCTGCGACAGCTGCGACTGCGATGAATTGAGAAATCAGATTGAGGTCAGAGATGCAGGGCAGGGTAGTTTTATATCAGTGCATTTCCTCGATTGGAAGGCATTAGTGGATGAGAAAGTCGGAAGTTTGCTAAGCCCCCAAAGTCATGCTTCTTACCTCAGAAGTTCCACAGATTTTCGCAGTCCGACAGATTTTCCAAAAGATTGGAGGTCAGCTGGGACTAGTTTGACTTTCCAGTTTCTTTAAAGCCTATTAATTCGGTTGACGTCAATTCAAAAAGCATGCCTGATGAGTGCGCAAACAGTTCCTTTGCTAGTGAAGTTCCACTTCCAACAAGGAAGCTGGATAGATTCACTTCCAAACTCACCAACAGATTTGAAAGAATGCTGTCAGAAACTTCAAATGCACGCATATCATATATCATTGTGTACACACTTTCATGCCGTTTCTATGATTTGACAATAAGTTTGGTATGATGATCATCATATTTGGTGAAAAGATGAAGGACTTGCAGACAGCTTTGATCTACTTTGACCTTCCACCATGGTCCTTTCAAACGGTATTGAGGATTCAGATTTTTACACTCAGTGATACAACTGTAACGTCCAAGACGCTGGAATAAACCATGTATATTTTGTAGATGTATATACTTTCGTTCAGTTCGGTTCGTCTCAATGACAGGCAATGCGACAGCACATCGAGGGGCTAAGGAAGCTGAGCCATGAGAGTGGTAAGGACGAAGTGGGTGAAGTTTAGTTCTCGGTCAACTGTGAGGTGACATTGAGAGTGCTGGTGGGTACTGTATCAATTCAAATTCAATGCGTACATCATGGAGTTTATGACCACTGATGTTCTCAGAATCACATTGACTTGTTATCCAATTGTAATCCGCTGCAGCCCATATTGAACTAGTTGACTTATGTACATTGTTACTTAATGATAAGAGAGCAATCCAATACATGCATGCATGACTGCCTCGCATCTCCAACAAAATCGAATGAACCATCCCTGTGACTTATTGATGATTTTTCATCCTGGATGTTTTTCTATTTTGCCTCCAGCTGTTCACCGACCACGATGCTTGCAGCAAGGAGCCTGGCACTTTCCGCATTGTTAAGAAGGATGTTGAGGAGCGTTGCTATCTTGTGGAGGTGAGAAGCTCGAGTCAGATGTTTTGTTGTTGTTTTGCCATGTTTTACCTTTTCAACCAAGTTGATCAATCGAAGCAACTATTTGATGAAGATTAAAATGAAGATTTGTGGCTGATCCTTTTCTCAATCGACATGTTTTAGATTCTATGTTGAATTATGTCATTTGGAGATGCACGTTGTGTTGTCATGTTTGGCCGTGAGAACCCACCGCTGTCCCTCACAACCTCCTGGATTTCTCAGAGCCTGTATTTTGCCTAGGCAACCCTGCCTGGCACGAACTTAACGCAGCAACTCAAGTGGTGCCCTGAAATCAAAGGGGGACAAGCGTGAGACACATGTATTGTCAGGGAAGTGGCTTCTTTTTCAAAAGTGATGACTCAAGGCATCTCGAAGACTTACGCTCTTAGTGCAAAGATATACTTTATGATTCTGATTGAATATTGACAAGAATAAAAGGCATGAGTCATGACTGTCTTGCTTCAAGAATGTACTTGCTGTTGGTAGGTTATTTTGGCCATTTTTCAGTGGAATATTTGGCGTAATGGCTTCAAAGTCTAGAGCTCCTACAGTGTTCATAACAGCATGCCACACTTTGACACGCCCATGCCAATTGCAGGTATTTCGATTTCGAATAATCAAAGGCTCCTTTTGCTTCAAGTAGAATGATGCTTGGACGTCAACTTGTGGAAAGTATCCCAAAGTCTAAAACTGTTGAGTTGTCCTTGATCAGTCAATTAATGTTTGCCCGTGCAGCATAGAAATACTAGCGCAGTTGTGTTGATCATGAAGGTCTGTAAAGGAAGATGATGTCTGAAAGGTTCTTGGAAATCACAAGAAGCAGGATATACAAAACAGATCAAAATCAAAACAGAGTGTTTGTTATCAAATCAGCATTGAAAATTGCATTGAATTCTTAACCCAAGGAGAAGACAATAAAACGATATGAAACGACCCTGGTAGGTCATACCAATGTTCTGCCTCTCGCCTCTCGGCCGCCACTCTCAAGGACCGTGAGTGTCAGCGTGCCCTGAAGGGCAGCAAGCCATCACGGGCGCGCAAGGAATGGCTACACGCGGGACGGGAATGGCTATACGCGGACGGCTAAACAACGAAAAATCCAGCTTGAGCCCTGAGTTGATGATTTGCTTCCAAAGGGAATGCATTTTGGAAACGGAAATGCATATGATGTTCAGTTTCAACTCCCAGACTGTAGGGGACTCCTTGTAGGAAGTCCTTGCTCAGTAAATAAAGGTTGCAACATGTAGGCTCCGCCGGGGGGGTTTGNCCCAACATGTAGCAACATTCCAATTGTGAGTGGGATCATGTAGGCTGTAAAGAATCTGTAAAGAAGTTTACGAAGTGTTTCTAGATTTCGGATGTTTGCGGACATTCTTGTTCGCCATTCAACTTGGGCTCAAAGCGTTGAACTCCCCACGAGTTGATTAACTACAAGCATCGATGTATGTAGATATTATATATTGATTAATCTAATATAATATACGTATAATTGGTATAGATGTGTCCCCTGAATTTTGGCGGCACCGGAAAACATTGGTGAAATTCAGCTAATCAATAGCCTTTGGAGTATGCTGACCAATAGCAAGAAACTGTGACAAAGCTATTGCAAGTCAGTGGAAGTGGCTCAGCAACAAGCGAGAAGCATCGCATCAATGGGAAAGTATGGTTTGCTGACGCTAGCAAGCATTGTTGGTACTGATCTTAGACACCCTTTGTTACACTTGTTTCATTTGTTGCACTTCAAGCAAGGTCACAAGCTTGAAGCTGTGAAAGATAATTATGGTGATCAAGTTGTTGTATTGAGATTGATGCAACTCTGCCAGATGTTTGCATGCAATTTAACTTTGAAAGTTCAGTACTTGACTGGATGAGTTGGTCAGCCTCAGGTGCAGCTGCGGAAACATGGAACTGCACAGTCAACCAGGAGACTGCAAGGGAAGAGGAAACTTCAGTTCCACATGAGCTTCCTATAGCTTACTTCTATTTCATATCGATGCTATCATGGTACCTCGCAAACACTTTTGAATTCTTGCCTTGTTGCTCACTGATGCCATAGTCCATCAATGACAGCTGGTGCCTGCAGGCATTGGTGTAGTGCTCGACGATATGATGTGTTTCAATCATCATTTCGCACACATTTTGATGTACGAAGTGTTACAAATTATCAAAGTGCTACAAATCATTGGTGAGTTATGTCAAGTTTATGTTTGAAATCTTTGCTAATCCCTTTTGCCAGAAGCAACCGGGGCACGTACAGCTGGAATGTAATGGGTCGCTCAGCACAACAAAGGCTGCACGATGCTGCAAAGGTGATTGGACGCATCCCGCTCTGGTGCATGAACCGTCGCCCTTACAATCAGAATATGCAGAATATGATATCATATGAATTGTGTACGATATTACAACAAAACACGTTTTTCCTTGTCATTCTTTGATATTCGACTGCAAATCAAAAGGTCACATCTTTGCGCCAGATTGTTTGTATTGTGCCACCAATGCCGCCCGCCTTCCCGATCTAAGGCAGCTGTTTGCTCCCTTACATCATAGCGATAAGCCACAGGTGGACATGGTTTTCTTTTCCTTGACATGCTTGCAGATGTTTTGCCAGTATTTTGGGACATGTTTCAGATATAATCAATCTTCAATGATGATGTGGGGATTTTTGTTGTTGACCCAGCTTTAGTTTTTACTTGACATCCTAGCAACGGAACATGCGGTCCACTTGTATTCGCGGACCAGGCCTTCACGGAGGTTTGGTTTACCTTTTTCGGTTGCGCCTTCTGCTTGTGACCCCAGCGGTATAGATTGGCATAAAAAAACACTGACACGATTGATCTTTAGTGGCATCATGGAATGTGATGGATGTACATACAGGTTGTGGATGAGGATGTATGATGGTTGTAAGGATGCTATATAGTTATTTGGCCGATAAGGGTTGTGATTCTATATCTACTAAAATTCATGAAGATTATCTAAGTTTGGTCTTTAATATAATCATAGGTGAGTTTCAATGGATACATGCAAGCTCAAGCAGCCTTTCTCCCCGATTTCTGTCAAACCATTTCCTATCCTAGACACATCCTGCATCGCAGACTGCTTCCACTGGTCTTTGATTATCACCATTTGGGAAGATGGACTAAGCAGAACCTGCTTCGTGAAAGTAAGGTGTTCCAGCAAAGATTCATGTCAAAGGGAACATTCTTCGTAACACCCACCACCTCACTTTTGAGCTGGCCACAAAGGCTGCATTCTTGTTGCAGCCTTGGCTGCTGGCCTCACGCCACTTGGAGAAAATGGAACCACTCACGTCCCAAAGTCCATTCAATCACTTGTGAATGGGTGGAATTGAAGCTACCATTGGCTACAGGAATCATGTATACAGTATATTTTTATTATGGCAGGCATGACCTGATGCATCCAGTTGCTTCCATCCATAGCATGAAATCATTTTCGTTGACACCATGACGCAATGATCCTTTGAGATTGGGCCTCACCTCCATGGAGGAGTTTGAGCTGAAGGCAATGAAATTGTGGGTGGATCGCAAAAGAGACACTTGAACATGCAACTTACATGAAGATCTTAGTCAATTTTAGCTGACATTCCGCAATAGCGTAATTGACACTGTCAGGGGTTCGGTGGTCTTAAAGCGTTTCGGATTGTCACTTGCTGAAAAAAGCAGTAGCAACCATGGTAGTCAGATACACAAAGCCATCAAGTATATCACAAGATGTTGGGGGATACGGCAGCACCTCGAGAATACCTCATTAGGTCGTTTGTAATTCGCGATTTATGTTCAAGCGTTTTGTTGCGCAAAAAAGGTGCTGTGCAATCACTTGGTCGACGAAGTGGAGTCATCTCCTCAACGGGATGACAAATGGTTTCCATGTCATGATGCCGTCACTTTACAAACGTCCCCTGCCATTTCCTGTTGCATGATACCAATGAGTCATTGGTTCGCTAATCAGAAGTTTTATATTGTTTTTATAAATGATAGTTTGTCCAGTGACAACAGAATCAGAAGGTGTGGTCAAGAGGATTGGTTTTGCAGATCAATCTTCTGTACAAGGAGTGACCATTACTGTACCATAGATAGGACTCGTTTTGCAATGTTTCGCATGGGGATCATGAAATTACACAGGAGGCACTTGCAATTGACCAACAGATTTGTTAAAAGCATTTAAAAGCATGCCAAAGCAATGGTTTCGAAAAAGACCAGTTGAAATTCATATGATCTGACAAATAATCAGAATCATTACAGTAAGAGTCTTGAAACTTTTGATTTAAGCAACACCCCGAAAGCCATCCTGTGAGGCCAAATGCAACTCCAAGGAGGTGCCTCGCGATTTGAAAGGGACGGTTAAGACAACATGATTTTGAACGATTTGCAAGGGGCTCCTTTTTGTCATGCTTGCACTTGCTATTTGATGGAGCAAATCAATAGAATGTAGTTGGTGTCAAGAGCTGTTTCCAAGAGTTGTCATCAATGCTCAAGAATATCCACAAGTAAATACGCAAACACATTTTCTGGCGCAAGTAGAGCTTCCAAACACCAACACACCCGTCAATGTCTTGTACAGTAGAGTAGAGAGCTGCCTCGTTTCCCAGCTGTGCTCAGTCGACAAGCAGCACAGAAGAAGCTTGTGCGGAGCACAGCACAGTTCAAAGAATGGCTGCTGTCATAACTTTGTCATGCTTTTTTGCAAGACGCCTAAAACAATTTTGGTTCCATTAGTGACATCTTTGTAGAATCTTTGTTCACTCTGGCCTGCTCCTGCAGCAAAGGAGTACGACCAATCCTGCGCAAAGCGGATTCTGCCTTTGATTTCCGGGTCTCTTGGCAGACAATCACAGGCATTCTGCATTCTCAGTACTTAGTATACGGCTTCATGGGTCGAGTCTAACCGTCTAACCTTTGCCACTTGGATGGTAAGGACTTTTATGCAGACCAGCAAAGATAGTTGTGCCTTGAGACTCAGGGGAAGTGGCTTGAAACCTGTCAGATTGTAACTGCAGAGTGCAAGTTGGCATTCTCTTCTTTCTTGCCTTCAACTTCATGTCTAAGTAAAGAAAATAGAGAGTGGCAAGCCTTGTTGATTGGTGTTATATATATATATATATTGATACATATATATACAATGTAGATATATATATATATTTATGGACATGTTTGTCATTCTCTGTCAGTTGTTCGAACGCGGACATAAAGAATTATGTGAGTGCTTCTTCCTTGAATGGTTTGAATGTTGATTGCTACGTTTGACAGAGCCTACAACTAAGAAGGGGTAATCATCAGATCAAACGTATAGACTCGGAATGTTTTGGAAGAGTCTCACCTCGTGTTGTACTAGTACAGAACAGTGGAAGCCAAGGAAGATCCCAAGATGTTGATGTGCAGGGGTTGTTTGACGGTATTAGCTACTGTACTAAGGCACACCAGATGGATCCCAGCAATCAACATTATTTGCTGGATAGCTCAGCAGAACTTGCAAAAGTATGAAGACTTGATCTGTGCAGTATTCTCGAATCCTCTAATACCATTGACTCCATTGACCTCTTTGATTCAAAGGTTGGTCACGCTCTTGCTCCTCAATGCAACAGCAAATGAAGCTCTGCCACTTTTCTTGGACAGGCGTTACGCTGATATATACAGTGACTTGCAAAGTGTTGAACATGTCGAGACCATTGACGATCATATGGCTGGGTGAGACTTGGTCAGGTTGGTTCCATCATGGATGGCTTGCTTGTTGTCAGTTGGACTCTCAAGAATCATATCTATTGATTCTTGAAGCTGAGTTATGACTGGTTGTCGTGTTCCTTTCATGTTGCTGTGCCTTTTTTTGAGGTGACAGTGGTGCTTTTCTTTGGCGAAATCATTCCATCTGCAGTCTTTACTGGGTCAGCCAAGCCTGTTAGCCAGCTTCATGGCATTCAGTTGTTTATTGACTGTCCCAAGAACATCCCGGCGAGGCCACGACAGTTGTCATTGGCAGCAGCGTTGTCTCCGTTACTTGGCAGGAAGTCCAGTCAGAGTGATGTAATTACGTGAGTCAAAAGATTCAGGCTATATGGCATATTTCTAGTACACAGTAGATTTATATTTAGATATGTGCAACTGCACATGTTTGTTCCCAAATTCTACTCAGTTGTTGCAGCATCAGGATATTATATCCTTGCGCACTTTTGCATATTTTATTTCCTCAACAAGCCGAGTAATCGGTGAATCAGGCTAGTTGGCTTCGCCAAGCGCGTTTTCGCCTGTACCTCAATCAGAGCCTTAATCCAGAGGGGACAAGTTTTTTTTGGGAATCTGAGCTTGTTCCGTTTGAAATTTGAATTTCAGCTTGAAGGCAAAAATGCAAAACAGCAAACTCACTTGGCAGTGTTTTGCAGCAGTCATGCACAGTGCTGTTGAGGCACCGATCGTTCTACCCATCAGCTTGATGTTAGACAAGGCAGACGTGCCACCGACTCACTCGTTTCTTCTGTAACATGGGCCGATTTGCCAATTGATGCCTGCCGTTGGGACTGCAAGGACCAGAGACCTGACTGCGTGGCATATATATATATATAGATTCATACAGTATCATATAGTTGTAGGTTTGCCTGCTGAGATTCTGCGCGGCATTGTCCTCTCACATGCTGGGAGTTCAGGTGTTGGGCCATTCAGAAGATCCATACTCGCGAGCACAGATCAAGGCTCTCATCAGGACTACAGGGAAGGGAATAGCAAGTTGGCAAGAAGTATTTAAGCATGTTTAAACCGAAGTGTCATCAACTTGGATATTTTGTTCCACTTGTCTCTGTTGTTTCTTTATGGTTGCACCTCTTCCCGAGGAAGTCCCTGAACCGCCTTTTGCAATTCCCGTCATTCTGGTGGTTTCGAAAAGCGCTGATGAGTCGTGGTTGGTGTTTTAAGCAGGTATGCTGCCTATGCTTGTTCTCAGGACCATCCACACGCAAGAAAGCAACTTGGAAATCGACGAGGTGGCTTAGATTCGAGGATGGAACGTTTTGAGACAGATGGAGGGTGAATGAAAGTTCCAAGAAGGTTCCTTTCCTTCGACTTTGAAAGGCCAACATGTTGCAGGGTGTCCTGGAGATGCACCACAAGAAGGCCTAAAAGGAAGTTTTCCAGCTCTTGTTTCATAATATGATTTTGCACTGATCTCTGAGTGTTTTGAAAGGATACACTTTGCTGCAAATGGCTGCAAAACAGAATTCTCATGAATTCTCTTCAAACGACACACTTGCAACTGAAAGTGTTCATGAATTATACGGTCTTTTGTATGGAGGCCCAGGACATTGCTTGGCCAGTCCAGCAGGCGAGAATGGTGCCTCACGTCCTGGGCTGAGTCAAACGGAACTGCACTCTTCGAGCTGTGATTGTAAGCCTGGTAAGCACGAGACGTGGTTGCATGATATGAATGAACAAATGGAATCAAATTGATACAATGATACGAATACAGCATATGTACTTGTATCAATGTATATGATATCATGATTAGATGTAGATAATTAGATGTGTGCACAGTGTTATATGTTTGAAAAGGATGCAATATACATCGAGGGCCAAACAATTCATTGAGCTCCTCTCCTTTGACTGTGAAGCTGGCATTTTTCCATGTCCATGAGGACCAGCTCCTAACAGAAGCATGCTGGCGCCCTGGGAATCTTCGTTTGCTGCAAAAGTGCAAGTTACTGGTAGGAGAACAGCTGCATACACTTGTTTGAAATACAAGATTGGAGGTGGTTGAAAAGGCGCGTTCAGAATCATTGATAATACATGATCTAATTTAAATCATTCAGGTTTCTGTTTTGCACGTTTTTGTGGTTTACTGGTGGAATGGTCCGCTCTATGGTTGCACACTGCTTGTGGTGTCGAACGCGCGGCAAGAGTCCTCCCTGTAATTGGTCATACCTCTCAAGAGGATTTGCCACACCACTTGTGAAATATCTAGGATCACAAGGTTCTCACCGTGCAGCTGGCTGTTTATAGATAAAGTATGAAATGCAGCCATGTTGGACCCCCATCCATTCGCTTCCTTGCAATGCTGGGCGTGCTTGAAACAGGATCAAATCAACAAGAACATGTAAGTTCAACTTCCGGAAAGAGCCAAATTGCCATGCAAAACAAGACCACATAGTTGGCCTAACAGCACATTCAGAAGAAAAAGACTAGTATTGGATTAATTATGTCAAGAGATTCGTGACCCCATCTACCTGGAGCTGTGTGTGTGTGTATTCCCTACAACTATCGATTAGGCTATTAGGGAGCTCTGTTCTTACTCTAGTGTGTAGTCCACAACAACAAGGTACATCAATGATTTGATGACTTATCCCTGTCAACAAAGGGCAATTGAGGCATGCGACTTGAATGTATTTAATCTTGTCCAAAAGTGGCACCATTTGCACCAGCTTGAGGTGTCAATGAGATCATGGATTGGGGGCATTCCAGGCAAACAAAGCAGTCGCATGGTGAAAGTACTGAATTGCTAGCGCAGTTTCATCAATTTTGACCATCAACAGATGCATTGTATGGAATGTGGGCCTGAACACTTTGAATCTTTGCATTTGTTCCATCTAACTTGTGATGGAGAGATGCAAAGATCGCAGTTGATGTGGGGTATCCAGCTGACATAGCTGTTTAGCGCCTTGGGAGGCTCTTCATTTATCGGAAAGATGAATCAAATCCGGAAAGAAAAGATGATATCATAGGCTCGCTGCTGGATGGTCAGATGGCTTGTAGTGTTTTTGGCATTTTCTCTACATTCCTAGCCCTTTTTGAATCCAGGTGTGGTGTTGGTGAAGAAGCTGATTGGTATAGCAGTGGCTCCACCGAATATCGCTCATGGTCCGGAAGCCTGGATGAAAGATGAAGGAAATGGAGGAAAGTGGTGTAAGTACTGTAAGTTTGAGTACGGACTATAAAGATATATACGGTTGTCTAGATATGATATGATAATTGCCCAAAACAAATCAATAGAATGAAGCCTTCAACGCTAGCTAGCACACTGAGGGATACCCAAGTGATTGGAGTACTTGGGGCAGGGACAAAAAGATACTTTGACCCTGCTGCAGTGAAGCTGACCCATGAAATCCCGGGTAAAGCCCTCAATACTGCGACTGTAGGGCTGGAACTCAGCCTGAGTGAAGGATTGACTGCTGCCAAGCAGTTTGGCACAACCATTCCATGTCAATGCTGAAACAGCCATTCACTATGGATTACTACTCCAGTCACTGCATCCATGGATTAATTATGGGTCCCATTCATTCCAGTCTTTCACTACCACCAACAAATGCTTGAAGGAGTTCTCCATTTAGAATCTGGATTCGTTCCACTTCAACACTGTACTCCATCAATTCGCACTATACTTCGAAGCCTACTGATCCAATCAGAAAACATGATGTGGTCATGGTATGGTCTCAACCACACAGACAAGTCGGCACTACCACCGAAGTCCTGATTGATTTCACATGATTGCACCACTCTTCCAGTCTTCCAAGTTCAGTAAACGAATCCCTGTATGTACCAGTTCCTAGACCGTTATTTTATCATGTTTTTATCATTTTTTATCTAAATCTAAATCTATATGTTGTCCAACATCAATATCTAGTTTTAGAAGGCACATGAAAGAAAGTGCTGACATGGTTTGGGATGATCAACATCAACATCAATGAAATCCATGGTATCGAAAGCGCAGTGTAGCGGAAGCTTTTTTGCAGTCAAGGTCCGGAGTCAAAATACCGAATCGTCATGCCGTTCCTGTTCTTTTGTTCAAAGGATGTTAGGGAGAAACATAGCAAGAACAGAGTGCAGGAAGATGCTACGGAGTGTCCTTACAATTTCTAGATATTTTGATGATTATTCATGCTGAAGTGACGAAGATATCGCGGAGAGACCGGAAATTCAGAAGATTGATTCTCGCTATGTAACTCAGATTTGGCTCTTCCTGCTTTACAGACAAAGTAAAACTGATATCTCAGAAGTGTTTTGGCCAGTGACGGTCACCGTTACCAGTTGCATTAATTGCATAGTTATGTTATATTGTCAAGGAGTCAAGGATCTTGAAGTTGTAAACAGATTTGTTTCTGGTCAAGTCATGAAGGAAGTGTTGCGTACCACAGCAGATGCGCTTTGCTCATCCAAATCAGACAGTGTTTTGTTTGGTTCGTCACTGGTTAGACCATGGATGTGCTTCCTAATTGCAAATCCATCTATTCTGTGCCAGGGGAACCTGATGCATGCAGTGAAGCGCCCCGTGGTGCTCAGCCCATCTGAAAACTTGCTGGCAACACTCAACAAGCGCCTTGTTTGCATGATGGCAACTCACATAAGTCACCAGACTTATTGTGTTCGTATGGTTTGTGGTAACCTGGTAGTCATTGTCAGTCGTAGTGCTTGCTTCGAGGTTTTTGTTCAATTTTCTGGGACATCGCAAGCATGTGCCTTTGAGAAGACTAGACCTTCATCCAATTCAACACCTAGATTAGCTGGTTGGTTAGGGGTACAGAGAAGCAAAACATGCTGTGATCATTTAGGGTTGCACGGTTGCACGGTGGCATTAAACGGGAATTTCACATCAGACACGAGTGGCTTCATAGACCTTGGTGTACCTTCCCTTTGCGATGTTCAAGCACGTTGAGGTTTCAAAGTGGAACCTGTCACCTTGCAGGGCACCCCAGGACTTTTGTAGCAAAAGGAAGGGCTTTGGTGAGGCTTAGGTAGCTTGCTTTGCAGAAATGCTCCAACTGCACATGATTATTCCATTGAAAAAGCATCGAAACACTTGATACACCAATACAAAATTCATACAAGACCATGCCATACCTGCGCCAAAAGATGTCTTGCAAACCATGCCTTTGTCATAATTTCATTGGACAGTTGATGTCTAGGGCCAAGGTGTGTTGCTTCAGAGATATGATCTTTGACTGGTCAGTTTGCTAAGGCCATGATTTCAACGAAACCTGAAGTTTGCATGGAAGCCTTGCGTTGTCAGGCAACCTTGGAATGGATGGTCACTTGCTGGACATGGGCCACCTGTGGGGCTACAACATGCTACAACTTTTGATTGACAAACATAAGTTGTTGATTGATATCTTAATGGTCATTGACACTTGAGGACGTTTTTCGACGCAGGAATTTTCTTTTGGTGAATCCTTGAAGGTCCAAGTGACAAGCGTTGCACCTCATATTCAAGCTTCAAAGAATTGGGTGGCAAAGAACCGAAGCAGACTCCTGATGCGCAGGTTTCTATCCCAGAAGATGCTCGACCAACGATGTTTTGCTCGCTGGAGGATGTGATTGAGGATCACCGGTTTGAGAGGTCCTTTGCCATCCTTTCTCCTCAGAAATTTTAAGAAGATTGGCAAAGTGTAAGACCATCTCAAAAATTTGAAGATTACGATGGATTCAAAAGACAATGAACATCTCATGAAACTGGGCCAAAGGGGGGTGAAAGAAACCTCACCACTGGGAGGAGATGCTCAAGGAAGAAATCTACGACGAGGAGGTGTGAAGCTCAGTAGATTCGAGGGGAGACGTGACTGGGCTTGGTTGCGCGCCATCGGCAAGTGCCCCATGGGCTTTAATTTTTCGAATACACGCGTGTGCGCGTGCGGCTGCAACTGAAGCAATGATCTTCCAACCACTTCTGAATGATGCCCCAATGGTCAGGACAAAGAACTTCAACGACATGCACCGGTGTTGGGAGAAGACTCCTCTCCTGCCAGGAGGTGCAATCATCGCAAATGGATGGTCCCCACTCATCACCCATCCATGTTTACGCACAGGATATAGAGGTAAGACAATAGTTTTTGTCGTCAGCTCTGATAGTAAAGATGGTTTCCATTTTCCATACTAAGGTTTCATGATGTTTCATATTTGTATGTTTCCACATGTTCCATGTGTTTGCACATGTTTCCACAATATGTTTCCTTTGTTTCGTTAGTGTTTGTGGCATGTTGAAGTATTGGTCTGAGGTTTCTTGGTTTCTTGACCGCCAGGGCCCGCAATCTGATGCTGAACATCAAAGTTGGACGTCGTTTGGACTCGAGGCACGATATCACGGTAGCACACAGAATGCATAAGAAGCCTTCAGGAGTTTTATTATATTATTGCTAAAACCCGAAAACACATGCTGAAAACTATTGAAAGACATTGAAACAAATTGAAGCACGCATGAAGAATTTGAACCATTGTTTCGACAATTCTGTGAAGAACATGTCAGGTTTGGGCGATCAATGTCAGATTGCGGAAAGACCCTTTGCTAAATGGTTGTTGCTTCAATGGGAATAGATGAGAAACCGGAATATTCGATCAAGAAGCTGCGATGGAGGAGTCAAAAAAAATGGTTCTTTATCAGGATCCCTGACAATGGTATACATACCATGTCGTCAATGCAATCTCTGCGTAGCTCCTACCTGGCAACCGGTACACTGAATACTGAAGACAAAAGATGATAAGAATGGTATGTCACCAGGACCTAGTGACCGTTCCTGGTGCTTCAGTGTTCTTTTTCTTTCCTAGACTACAAACTTACTATATTTGTTGGGCAGGCGTTATACAAAAATAAACTCAACACAACATGATGTTGCTTGGAATTCTTTCACCTTGGACTCGTGTCTCGATTTGAGGGGATCTGTATTGGACATGGCAGAGTTGGGTGAAGGTGTGTGGCCTCAGACGATGCATGGGACATGGGTCAGAGAAACGGAAATAGCTTCTATTTAGCAGGTTCATCACACATGGCTGAGTTCAAGGAATATTTATCCCTTCAACGTGATTTCTATCCAACAAAGGACATGGGGATGCATCCTGCCACATCATGATGTATCACTTTTTGAGACGCTCGAAAGTACCTTTCAAAAATGCTATCATCCATTTTCCTGTCACCAAAAAAATTGCTGCTTGAGCTGCATCGCGACGGATGAATGAGGATGCATATATTGTCGTTTATTTGATGCCGTCAACATTTCCCAGAATCGGAATGATTTTAGATGAGTTCAGATTTGCGGCGTCAGGCGTTTCCTGAAAGATGGGACCAATTTATATTGCAAAGATTTGTAAATATCTGAGAAAGCTTGTGGTTTTTTCGATCTCTTTCGGATTGTTGAAAGAACCGTGCTTTTGTGGCTTCTTGTGGTGGATTGTCGTTTGATATTCGCAAGCTGAACCAGGTGCAGCCACAGCTCCATTGTCACCTGCAGCAAAGTGACTCGGCATCACTTTTGAACTTCAACATAGTTCCAAAAGATTCGCGTTCTGTTTCAATCAGATTGCATGATATGATACTCGTATGATGTGATGTGGTGTCTCAAGAGGCAGGAAGTATACAACTTGGCCCAAGCCTGTTCAAGTGTTGTTGATCAAGTTTTAATACGTATAATTATATAACTATCTCTCAGTTATTGCAAGCAAGATCCGGAGGGTCTCAGCTGAAAGTTCTCACTGTCGATTGTCAGTTGTCAAGACTGTGTGGGGTTCATTGTCAAAGTTTCTTGGGACCACTAACGACATGTTGTTGTTGTTTTTGTTGTTGTTGTTGTTGTTGTTGTCGTTGTCGTTGTCGTTGTCGTTGTCGTTGTCGTTGTCGTTGTGGTTGTGGTTGTGGTTGTGGTTGTGGTTGTTGTGGTTGTTGTGGTTGTTGTGGTTGTTGTTGTTGTTGTTGTTGTTGTTGTTGTTGGTGGTGTTGGTGTTGGTGTTGGTGTTGGTGTTGGTGTGGTTGTGGTTGTTGTTGTTGTTGTTGTCGTTGTTGTTGTTGTTGTTGTTGTTGTTGTTGTTGGTGTTGTTGGTGTTGGTGTTGGTGTTGGTGTTACGTGTTGTTGCTGCTGCCGCTGCTGCTAGCGCGCTCCAAACCGCCTTCAGCACAACCTTTCCTTTTGCACGTGCGTGCCCGCTGTTCATGCGCACCAATTTTCAAGGTGTCATTTTGTGTCCCAGTTCACACCTATGTCTCACTTTGCCCCAACCTTACCAATAACAATATCATACATTGCGGTTCTCCAACCCACACTCGTCGATTCCAGATCTGGTACTGTCGAGTACTCGATGACAAGACATTACATTGGAAGAATAGTCCCTAGCATACATCATGTTTGTTACGAACTTTCTCCATGCATAGAACAAATCCAGCCAACATGCACTTCTATAGATGATACACTTCCATACACTTCCATTTTTGGTATATGCGTTCCATCACTGTGGATATCCTGTCTTGCCGTATCTAAGATTCCACCTCTCTAGTGAATCGCGTTTTCGCAAAATTTTGTCCCTGCTGTCCAGCAAAGGGGAAAGTCACTGCTACTCAGGGTGAACAACAACTCCAAAGGCAAAAACGCATGGAAAGCATTCACAGAGCCCGGGACTCCCAGCTATTCCCACCTCGCAGCAGTTTTTTTTTTGCATTTTGACGAATTTCTGAGAATCCCAAGCAACGTTCCAAAGTGTCATGATGATTCATGGTCCATAGATGTGTCTTCTTGGTTTAGTCATGGTAAAATTGTGGAGGACATAATGCATGACTTGAGTCTTTAAGCAAAGTCATACAAATAATACCAAGATGTTTCGCTCAGGCTGCCATCAAAGATGTCAGGACATATAGCAATGCCAAGTCTGGGCACCTGCACTGGCCTCAAAGTTTCTTGTTTCCTGACGTTGTTTACGTGTTTTTGTTGTTTCACTGAGGGGCACCCTGACATCTTTTCAAAATGGATGTTACTTGGTATTTGCCATGTATTTGCCTAGATTTGGCAGAGTCCTAACCTGTGATCCAACAATCAACGCATTTTTTTTAATGGTTCTTGCTCATCTGAACGGCAGAGGTCAAACCAAAGAGATGGACGCACCCTACAGCCGTGAGCTGTCTCAGTTGGGCATCTTCAAAGTGGAATGTGGCTCCGAATCAAAGTATGAGAAACAGATTAGATGCGTTAGATTGCTAGAGTCGAGATGCAATTGAAATTTATGATTTGTCAAGTCATCGGATTCTTTGTCAGACAAAAGCCAAAGAGTTCAACGCGCAACAAACACAATAGAAACAGAATTTAGAAAGCACGTGAATAAAGTGAGTTGATACATCAAAAGCCTGCTGTTAATGCTGCATTTGCTGCTGATGGACGTTCCCTACCAAAAAAGAGGCATCTGTTGTGTAAAAAACCAGCTTTTGGCCAGGCATGATGTGAAAGGTGGGAAGCAAACTGCAGGCCTGCGCCCCCAGAAAGCGGAGGATTTGAGCTCCGTAAGAGCGGTAGCTGGTAGCTTTAAAAGCTCATGGAGAACAAGATGATCACATAAATCAACATAAATCATAAGATGCTTTTTGGGTTTCAACTCCCGTCCGCTTTTCTGAGATCAAGGATTGTGTGCATCATTCATTCATCGTTGTGGAATTTTCGCCGAGGACGGGCAACGCAATGAAGTTGCTCCAAATGCCTGTGATGGCATCACGGCTTTGTCAGAATGATGTCAGCTTCTTAGACCATTTTGCAAGTATTACATTTTACAACCTCCTTGCACTTCGTCACGACATTCCAACGATCTGAGAACACTGTGACCATGTTTTCCTTTGAAGTTCTCTGATATAACTCGTTCTTGCTTACTTTTCTAGTTGAGAATGGTCAAGACAAAGTGCGAGTGACCTTTTAGTGGCTTTAGCTTTTGTGGCGTTTGTCCACCGGACATCGTCCCAGGGTGTTTAGCACAGGGACGCCTAAAGAATCGCACCCTACGCCTGAGGCGAATTGATTCTGAAAAAGTGCAACAGATCATGATGTGCTCCAAAATATTCCAAATCATTCCTCGAACTGCTAGAAAGCCATGGTTCATCATCATTTCTGTGTTGTCAAGGGTCCATTGGTGGTAAGTTGGAAAAGATGAGGTAGATAAAAATGCTGCGACATCAGTTTTGTCTGGTTCAAGCACCAGAAACCGGAAAGCCGGGAAATATTCTCACCCGCAATGGCCCCCCGCGCATTGGCACTGACTTTGCTCCTGCGTGTTTGGGATGCTTGGCCTGCGGAGGCCGCCGAGCCAACTGGCTCGGCATGCGCAAATTTGTTAGGCAGTGAAGCTCTAACTTGCAAGTGGAAGGAAGACGCTCAGCAATGCATCCAACAGAAATGCCAAAATTGCACAGGAGATTGCCTTTGTCAGAAGGACACGGAGCTAATCGATAAGTGCTGTAAGGATCATAGCCAGGTGACTTCCAGTCCCATCCTTTGCAGGAGTGCAGCATTGGCAGAAAGCATTAAGAGTTGCATCAGCACCAAATGCATTGGGTGCTCAGGAGAGCAGTGCGAAATTTGTCGAAAAGAAAAAACACAGTTTCCAAATGTTGTGAGGGGGATTTTCACAACGTTGAGTTGCCCAAGATTTGTCGCCGTGATGAGTCAGGTCCATGTCAAGGGTTGTCTGGCGAGGAAAACTTGAGCTGTCTTTGGGGAGAGGAGGTAAGAACTTGCATGAAGAGTTCTTGCAGCTGTGATTCCACGGATTCTGCCTGCATCTGTCAACAAGACTCGGCCAAGGTTGCCATGTGTTGTGATCGTCATCGACAATCTACAGATCCACCCCGGATTTGCACCGATGCAATTTTGACACAGGATGTGATGTCTTGCATTGATCAGATGTGTTCATCTTGCGAAGGCGAGAAGGCTTGCAAGTTGTGCAAGGAGGACTTGAATCTGGTAAATCAGTGCTGTATTGATCACCAGCATGGATTTGACTTTCCCCCAATGTGCCAACGTAATTCTGCATCAATTCTTCCATAAGTGAAGTAGGAAACGGCTTGGACAATTGCACAAGCATTACTGTACAGGCACTGTCAAGGAACAGTGAATTTTCAGCTTGACAGGAGCCTTTAGACTTATCTAAGGCTCAAGCAGATAAGTGAGAAATAGATACAAGTCTGCAGACGCCGTTCGCATCTGAAAGCCAAATCAATTCAGTGCCATGACTTTTGCGCTCGCCATTTGGATCCTTTTTGGTTCAAGAACTTGGAAAAAGGGAAATTGTGTGTATTTGGGGACGTGGAACCTCGCGAGGGAATCAGGCCACAGCCTTGAATGCTTCTGGTTCTTCAGTTTGAAACGACCTTTTTCCAGATTTCTCATGGCTTCTTCCATCAATCCAGAGATCTAAGTGTTTTCAACAGGTGAAGTGGTCCAGCCTTAGGGCTGCGTGGCGATGACTGCTGACAAACATTTCTTTGTCAATGGTCAACAAGCCACGAAGGCAATGATGGGGGGGGCATATGTATGCATATGTCAGAAGATCTTAACATTATTTTTTAGCACGATGTTCCAAGTGTTTCAGAAAAAGACTGATAGTGCTCACCAAATCAGTCATATCGGTTATATGCATGTCAGTTGGGAGATGGTGAGTGACAGGGATGGGCCTGGCCATTCGTTTGTCATGTTTGTCATACTTTTTGGATAAGGAAAGGTTACTCACTTCCCATCCTTTGGACAGGCAGAGGCAGGCGTTAAAGACGAGGCACCACCGGATCAATTGGCTCAAATTGGCTTCCATCAGGGCCATCAGCTTCCCACAGCCTAAAGAAGTATGCATGAGTATGTTCTCATATGTCATCCAAGTATGTTGTTCATATCTTTCTTGTTATGTTCCCATAATATGTTTTAACCTCTAAGCGCATTAGCATAGAGGAAGCATGAGCGAACGCAGAGAGAATAGTGGAGTAATACAGTATGATCCTGACTGGTTTAGGTGAAGCGACAGATATTTGCTGCCAGTTTGCTATCCGCTGCAGTTTGTTTGCTCCATGATATTGCTTCAGATAACCCCTCACAGATGCGGGTGTTTTAAATTGGAACAAATTTAGCGGGTTTAGCCCTAGAACACTTTTGTTTGTCAGCTGTGCAACCACAACATGCAATGAACATCATGAATAGGAATGGATCCACAAATGCAAGCAGCAACACATTCACCGCTGTATGTCAGTGACGAACGCGCATGCACCATCATACACCAGGATTTTTGCAAGGCAAGCTCCTTCCGAGAACTTTCTCTGAATTGTTTGATTCAGCCATGAGTTGCTGATGCCATGGAGGAGGTTTCTCCAGCTCATTCGAGGACATCAAAGTATGCATCCTTCAGTCCTAGTCGGAAAGAGGAGGACCAAACCAAGGTTGGTACAGTCGAAATCACCTATGTGGACCCGGTGTCTCAGACACTTTCCAATATGGACGTTTTTCTGGATCCAGATTCATGGTCCGGAAAAGCCAATGAGATGCGCTTCTTGATCAGCGCCGATTTGGTGAATCTGGTGTCTGAATCGCATGCAGCCCGCCAAGCACGCTTCAGGACCAGAGAACATTCAACGTTGCATTTAGAACCAACCACTCCACTCAAAAGATGTTAATGTGCGAGACATCACACGATGCACAAAGTGGTGTAAACATGTGGCATTGTCAAGTATCAACAACCCCCACAGACTGGTACTCTTCTTACTAGTAACAAGAGTCGAAATTGTTTCCTCTCACTTCAGCATATCGGTATTGTTCCTCCCCAACCTATACAATGACTTCAACTTTGCAATTCAGATCAATTACACATCTTCTCCTTTCCAGCAATAGGAAAGCAAAGAAGAGATTGGAGCAAGCGCGCTTGGTTTTTCTTGTGGACCTTTGGAAACTCAGGGGTTTGGTTGAGCGAATGACACTGGCTGCTGATGAATCTGAAGGTACTTCAGGTATCACCTCAGAGGCATGCCACATTCATTTCTTTGTGACTTAGCTACGTTTTGGGACCTTGGGATACCTTTGGTGTTTGTATGTGCAACCCCCCCTCCGTTAGAGATGCATGTGGGGAGTTTTTGAATGATTTTGGATATCTTGCGGTTTTCATTTTTTGTGATGGAAGTCCTGACGTTGTCGTTGTTGTTGTTGTTGTTGTTGTTGTTGATGTTGCTCCTCGTTGTGATTTCTGAGACTGACAAGCCTTGCTTGACATATCTTGAGATGTCAGCGTCAAAGTGCTGTTTGAAATGGTAAATTTCAACATTCCACTTGTGTATTGGAATCGCTGTTTTTTGGGCAACAGGTCGGGCTTCCCCACATTCAAGATAAAAATGCTTGTAGGGTTCCCAATAAACCCATTCTACATGAAGGTGTGTTGTTACACTCAATCCAGGTGCCAGAGCTCTACTTTGATGATCACACCTTGGAATGTTTGAAACGTGCCAGCGACGTTTTCCTGAAGCATTTGCTTGATGAGATGCGCGCGTTGCAAGAACGTTTAGCCCTTTGACGGCAATTCAGCAACATGTCATTTTCGAGTGATGCTCAGGGTATTAAACATTAAAACATCATAAAGTCAGGTTGATGACAACGGATTATTTTCAAGAGAAGGAGTGGGTTTGTTCGCTAAAGCATTCTTCTCCTTGCTTTCAGAAGCACCCAACCGCCAAGCCAACCTACTGGTACGAGTAATAACCAAGGATTTACTTGGTGGTAAGAATTGGCGAAATTTGCTGGGCTATGCGCTGAAGTTCATGGATACTCCTGAGATTGGTTCTATGCTCATGGATGCAATCCCAAATCCCAAGACTCGAAGGATGGTGGAGAATGCCATAACTCGTGGTTTGTGGGATCAAATAGATGAGTTGCAACCTGTGGTAGAAGAGCTCGAAGAGGAGATGGAAGACTACAATGCATCTTGTCACGGGAAAGGTCCAAGGTCCATTAAATTTCCTACATTTTTCAGCTTTTTGCGAGAGAAGGTGGAGTGAGTCTAGGTGTTGTTTTTATTCGTAGTCTTCAAAAGATGGAGATATGAGATAAGCAGGCCACTGTGTTATGAAGTTTGGAATGTACCCCGAGCTGCCATGAGTTGCTAGATTGGCATGGATTCGCAGCTTTAACAACAAAATGAGATGACGAAAATGGCAACTGTGATCACTTTGGCAGAACCAAACACTATGACGGTGGTAAGATCATGGGTCATGGATGGTTTTTGTTGATGTTCTTCTCCAAAACATGCACTCATCCGCATGCGAGGCCCGATTTGACTCTGTGGAAGAGGATATTGCAAGACAATTGGCTCAAATCAGCAGCTTCAACGAGAGGCATTTGCAGGCTGTGAACAGACTGGAGAAAGAGGATCCAGAGATACCTGCTGATTCTGGCTCAGATGCAACTAGCCACTGTTTAGTATTGCGGGATTGTCTATGTTTTGTTTGCTCTATGTGTGAACAACGCGCAAAAACTGACCCGTGATCCTTGAGGTTGGCTCAATGTTTACCGGATGTGAACCATGGACCCATGTTTTGCTCCACTTGTTTTTATTCAGCGTTCACGAAGCAAATGTTTTTCACAGCTACAGAAATTGCAAGTGTTTATTTTTTGCAGTTTGGACCTGTAATCGTGTATTCACGTGTCCCAGAGCTAGGTTCCAGAAGTGGAGGAAGAGGAAGAGGAGGATGAAGAAGATTCAGAGGAGGAGGAGAGTGCAACCTCCAGCACAGCGGAAGCCTGTCCTTCAACCAGTTTCACATGGTTCCACCTCGGTGTCACCAATGTGCGGTACAGTAGAAGTTTCAACGGCATTGTCACTGCTCGCAGACCCAATTCCTATCAGTTTAGTGTTTGTTCGCACTCGAGGTCCCTGTGGGTTCTATTATCATGTCTATCAAAGTCCTTGCTCAGTATCAAAAGCTTTAGCATCGGCAGAGCAAGAGGGAGAGAGAGAGAATCTTCGTAAAATGTGAATATTATACAGGATGAATTCATAGACATGTTTATACAAAACACGCGCACCAATCAATAGCTATTATACAAATATGTTATTTTAAGGCGTTCTTTCATCATATATGATAACCTGCATTGCATATCATTCTGAATCCTTTGTTCTTCTATTACAATTATATCTACAGGTTGTGGACGATTAGAGTGAGTTATTGAGTTCGCAGGCAAGTCAAATTGTTGCGATGCATACCTACGAGCACCTTAGACTTGGACCCGGCTAGTGTCTCACCGAGGATTGGGATGAAGAAGAAGAGATTCGAAAGTTTATAGCTCTGAAAGGGCTAGCTCCATCCAAAGCTCAACTGAAGAAGATGAAAAAAACTCAAATGCGGGATGCCTCTTGACCAGCAACCAGCCATGTAGAGAATCTACACTCCTCGAAACTTTTTTGTTGATCCCTGATTGAACCTGGCTGCGGAGCTGTTTTATTCACATAGCCACTATAGCCCCTACTCAAAGTGAATTCGTCAAAAACAAGGGCAGGGCTGTTCCAAAGTCGTTGGTTTGTTCATTTTTGGATTTCAGAATTTGTGAAATGGCCAGGAAGGTCCAATAAGAAGTAAACTAGCATGGCCTTTGCTTCAGCAAATGCTTTGCCAATAAAAGTCTGCGGAAAAGGTCCCTATGAACCATTTTCTTCTCATTTAGATATCATGGATTATCATGTTTTGTTTCTTTAACATAGCCCCCTCAAAAGATGCCATTCAAAGAGGAGCCCAATCTTCCAGTCCCGTGTTTTCAGACTAAACTAGCTCACTGGATACACATGAGCCTTAAAACGGCGTCCCCGTTTGACTGACATGGCCCTTTCCGGGGTCCTGGTTTTTCCACATGTTGGGATCAAGGCCTCGTGGGCAAAGGTCAAGGTTTTTGATGGCAGCCTGTTTCTAACTTTTGTTCCATTGACATGGCCTTTGCTTTTTCCTCATCCACACTATCCCACAAGTATATTTGA